>BMAC01000637.1:431966-446512 GCA_014905375.1 Phtheirospermum japonicum | reverse complement strand
TTCCTTAATGGTAACATTGAGGAAGAAATCTATATGGCGCAGGCGGAAGGCTTCATATCTACTGGAGAGGAGCAAAAGGTTTGCAAGCTCCAGCGATCCATTTATGGATTGAAACAAGCATCCCGAAGTTGGAATATCCGATTCGACACAGTTATCAAAGAGTTTGATTTTGTAAAGAACCCRGAGGAACCTTGTGTTTACAAGAAGGTTAGTGGGAGCACAGTGACTTTTCTAATGCTTTACGTTGATTACATACTACTCATTGGGAATGATGTAGGGATGTTGCAATCAACCAAAGCATGGTTATCCACACGTTTTCTCAATGAAGGATTTGGGCGAAGCATCCTACGTATTGGGAATACAGATCTATAGAGATAGATCGAGGAAATTGCTTGGCTTGTCCCAATCCTTGTACATAGACACCGTGTTGAAACGDTTTCACATGGAAGAATCCAAGAGAGGTTCCATGCCAATGTCCCATGGGATTCGTCTATCGAAATCTATGTGTCCTCAGACGCAAGCGGACATCGATGAGATGAATAGGACACCATATGCATCTGCTATTGGTAGCATAATGTATGGCATACTATGTACGAGACCTGATATTGCGTTTGCGGTGAGTGTCACAAGCAGATATCAGTCTAACCCTGGACCTGCCCATTGGAAGGCAGTGAAGGACATTCTCAAGTACTTACGAAGAACTAGAGATCTGTTCTTAGTCTACGGGGATGCCGAGCTGAAAATAGAAGGCTTCACAAATTCTAGTTTCCAGTCGGATGTGAATGACTCAAGGTCAAATTCTGGATTTATATTTAAGCTTAACGGTGGCGCCGTGTGGTGGAAGAGTTCCAAGCAAGGCACGACGGCTGATTCTGTCACCGAAGCTGAGTATATTGCAGCATGTGATGCAGCAAAAGAGGCTTCTAGGATAAGGAAGTTCATCCAAGAGTTGGATGTATTTCCAAGTGCGGACGAGGCAGTACTGGTATACTGCGATAAAATCGGTGCCGTGGCGCAAGCCAAGGAACCGAGATCTCATCCGAAGTCCAGGCACGTATTGAGGAAGTATCACCTTGTTCGTGATATTGTAGAGAGGGGTGAAGTCGTTGTTGAACGTGTCACCTCTGAAGACAACGTTGCAGATCCCTTTTACCAAGCCATTATCGATATCAGTTCACGAGAAACATCGAGATTCGATGGGACTTAGATACATGAATAGTTGGCTTTAGGTCAAGTGGGAGATTGTTAGAATAGGGTGACCAACAAGCCAACTTGTGGCTGTGGTCTGACCATTCTTTAATAATACAATCGGTTTTTATTCGTAAAAATATCTTTTATACATATTGGYATTCCATATCTTTTGTCCCATGCTAGTTGCATAGGTATGGTCCTGAYGAAGTTACTTTATTACGGTGGATTGGTCTAGCAGAACCGTGAGATAATCAAGTACGTAATGTAACTCGTCGAACTTGTTCCTAGTCATAGGGTTACGCCATAATGAGGATACAGTCCTTTCTCGTTAAGACTAGTACTTAGTGTATGTGGACCGCGTCTCATCGGTCACGGTGTCTGGACATCGACATACATAAGTAGGTGCTCATAAGATGAGTTCACTGAACTCCCTCACCTAGAAATCTCTAAGTGGTTCCCACTCATCGAGTAGATGATTTCTATGGTATAGCGTACAACATTAATCCTTAAGACCCAGACCTCATCGTGACTTCACTAGAGGACAGGCTATGTTGTGACCTGTCTCTGTGTCTCCTTGGAGGCCGATCAAAAGGGGCAACGTTCGCATAGTCGGGAATCTAGTGGGAAGTCTGTGCATGGTAGTAGGGGATTCGGACGCATGATAAGTCATGGATGTCCTGTGTGTTCTGATGGTTGATTAATCCTCGGAGTCTCTGGCCAGAGCTGATAGTGGGGTGTTTAGAGAAATGTGTTTCTCTAAGTCACACACGAACGGATTATCTTGAACCTAGAACGTACACACAGTTATTGAACTAGAAAGAGGTCTCGATGAACCAATACCTCTTGTTCAATCGGGACATAGATCGCGAAGGGATCGTACTGTACATATAAGCTATATCACAAGGTTCTTGCAGGCACTTCATTTGTATCTAGGGAATTATGATGCGTAGTTGCTAGGCGCCTCTCATAATTCGTTGGGTTCTGGTTTGACCAGTGATTAAGTAAAATGAGTTTTATTTAATC
Organism: Phtheirospermum japonicum; assembly: GCA_014905375.1. Classification (NCBI taxonomy): domain Eukaryota; kingdom Viridiplantae; phylum Streptophyta; class Magnoliopsida; order Lamiales; family Orobanchaceae; genus Phtheirospermum; species Phtheirospermum japonicum. The sequence goes on along the minus strand of BMAC01000637.1, from coordinate 444,298 downwards.
AGGGACTCTAAGGGACGAGTTCATATAAGAACAATTTGTTGTTCGAATCACAATGTGTTGTGAACCCACGGCTAGCTTACACCTGAACCATTGAGGGTCACACCACGTGTTTCCTGATTATTGAAAACGACAGCTAGAAATTAATTGTTAATTTTAGCATAATTAGATATCAATATGATTGAATCTAAATTTCATAATTGTGATTATGAATTGAGAAAAATACGAGAAAATTATTCTGGACGCGAAAATATAATTGTTATATTTTTCGAAATTATCGTTTGTGAGAAATGATTTAATTCTGATGGGTTTTTAATTTAAAATAGGGTCGACCCAATAAACCGTTTAAAGTTATTGGGCCGGTATTTTATTTAAATAAAAATGGGCTTTGGTTTTTTTATTTAATTTAAAGAGCCCATTTGGTTTTTGGGCTTGTGATTTAATTTTAAAACAAAAGAAAGACTTGGGCTAGTTTCTTTTTATTTTGTTTTGATTTGGGCCCATGGACTTGGGCTTATGCTTGTTCAATTTAAACAAAAAAAAAAAAAAACTTACTACTTACGGGTTTTAAAAGAAGGAAAACAGAAGGTTTTAAAAAAAGAAAGAACACCATATATACGCCTTCTTCTTCGGCAAGGAAAAAGCAGAAAAACGTTTTTTTCAGAAAACCCTAGCCGACAAGCCCCCACGCTCCACCTCCGGCTGCCGCCGCTTGCCGCCGGCTGCCTACACGCCGATAGGATCGGCTCTCGTTTCGTCGTTCTCAATCACTCGACGGTTCTAGTGCACCGTCGCGAGTATGTCGGGTTATACGGTGTGTGACACCGATTTGCCGGATCGCCGTCGTCGGAGGATCACTCGTCGCCGGACGCCGCAGCCTCGCCGGACCTCTGCCACTTCTTGCTGCTGGTCTCGCTGGAGTTCAGCGTCGCTACCACCTCCGCGTCGCAACCTCGTATCTCCGTCGTCGGAAACGTCATGCGTTCGAACGCTGCCGTTTCGTCACCGCCGCGCCTGTCGCGCCGCTTCTCCGCAGCCAAGTCGCGCTGTCTCGCCGCTGCCGCTGTCGCTTCCGTTTGCCGCCGGAACGCTGCCTTAACCGGCCACGCCGGACCGCTGCTGTCCTGCCAAAGCCGACCCTACTGCTGTCGTGAGAAGCCCAGCGCCTCCGTACGCTGCCAAGGCGGGCTGTTGCTKCTGTTGTTTCCGTCGCCGGGCCGACCACCACTCGCTGGATTTTCAGCCCGCTCCTGCCGACGTGCTGTCCCGTCTGCTCGTCGCCATTGCTTGAGGTAATACGGCTGTTTGCAATATATATATATATGTGTAGTATATATGTTTGATATGTATTATATATATGTATGATATATATTCATGCGATGTTAATATATACATATTGTGTATATGAGTTTGGCTTACTGCATGTTGCTGTGTTGTATATATAATATATATATAAATAATATGCATGAAGTTTGCATGTGATGCAGTATGAAAGCATGTGTATGGCTGGGTGTGTTTGTGAAACCAAAACATATGCGTGTGCTGCATGTGTATTTAAATGATGCTATTTTTGCATGCATGTGGTGAGTAGTGTTTGAAATAAACTATTTGCATGCATGACTTATATATGATTAATATGATGGCATGCTGTAATTGATATATAATATATATATATAAATGGTTTATGTATACATATAATATATATAATTATAAATATATGATTAATATATAATATATATATAATTGTTATATATATATATATTATTTATAGAAACCGATCATACTTATTCGATTTTACGAAAATCGAATTGTTTCTATTTATTATAAAGCAATTAAAACATTGTTTGAATTAATTGATTATAAAATTGTGCCGTCGTCAATTGAATTCGATTCAATTAATTTAATTAATTAAAAAATTTTGTTTTCCGCTGCGCGACGGTACCCTCGATTCCCAACAGGAAGTACCCAGAGCTTCATTAAAGAAGCAACTGCCAGGGAAATGAGATGTGACTTGGGACCCACCAAACCCATATTGGTGAAGGTAGCCAATGGTCAGAAGCTGTTGAGCTCTCAACAAGTAGTAAGGTTCACATGAAGTATGTAATCTTATTCTTGAAGGTGATTGGCTTAAAGAGAATACCCCTGTTGAGTTAGATTATGATGATATGTCAGTCACTGTAAACCTTCGAGGAAAGAGGATCAGACTGAAGGCTCTAACTGATACAACCCATTGCCAACTCATCAGAGAACACTCCCTATTTTAGTTGCTACATAATGAATTTTAGGAACAAGTGGAGGGAGTGTATTTGCTGCACCCCTGTAAGCCTGACCTTAAGGAGGATAAGGAGTTGCATGACTTATTGGGGAAGTATGAAGTTGTTTTTGGAGAACCTGGAGGATTGCCACCTGGCAGGGGGGTGGAACATCAGATAATACTTAAACCAGGGAGTGTACCTAAACATCAATACCCCTATAGGACATCCCACAATCATAAGGATGAAATAGAAAGGATTGTGAAGGAGTTACTAAATTCAGGGATTATTCAGAATAGCAAGAGTCCATTTGCCTCAACTGTGCTATTAGTAAAGAAGAAGGATGCAACTTGGAGGATGTGTGTGGATTACAAGTATCTTAATGAGTTGATAGTGAAACATGATTATCCGACTCCCATTATTGAAAAAATGCTGGATAGACTCTCTAGGGCTAAATACTTTTTTAAAATAGACCTAAGATCAGGGTACTTTTAGATTCTGATGAAGCCTGAGCACAGGTACTTCATAGCATTCAGTACACATCATGGCCACTTTGAATTCCTGGTAATGCCGTTTGGGCTGTGCAATGCCCCTACTACCTTCTAATCCCTAATGAATCAGGTTTTTAAGGGATGTCTGAGGAAATATGTCCAAGTTTTCTTTGATGACATACTGATCTATAGCAAGGAAAGGGAGACACACCTGAAGCACCTTGAAGAAGTGTTAACCCTATTGAGAGAGAATACTCAATTTGCTAAGAGAATCAAGTGTCAGTTTGGTGAACAACAGATTGAGCACCTAGGATATATTATATCTGCAGAAGGAGTGTTCGCAGATCCCCAGAAGGTTGAATGTATGGTCAATTGGCCTAGACCTAATACTGTTAAACAACTAAGAAGCTTCTGGGCTGACAGGTTACTACAGGAGATTTGTTAAAGGATATGGGGTTATTTGCAGGCCCCTCACCAATTTACTAAGAAAGAATCAGTTTAAATGGGGAAAGGAAGCTGAAGAGGCCTTTTAACAACTAAAGGAAGCCATGAGCACTACCCCTGTTCTGGCCCTACCTGATTACATTCAACCATTTACCCTAGAAACTGTCGCCAGTTTATATTATATTATATTTCTTATAATTTTTGGTTTCTTTATATTATATTTAGTTAACAATTTCCTATAATTTAATGGTACTTTTTTGTAGCTATGAATTCATATTTAATTTTATAATATTAGCAACTTTTTTGTTTATTTTCTATATTTTTATATTTATTAAATAACTATTTGTAATTTAATTATAATTTATTATATTTATTTAAAATAAAAATAAATTTATTTGATATCATTTGACATATTTATATTTTGATTTACTTTTTTGGGTTTTGCAGATTTATAAACTAATTATTTATGTTTTCATCTATAATCGTTGATACACTTTTTTAGTAAAGATATTTTAGCCTTGAGGTACGACAAGGATTTAATTTTTGTAGTTAAAGTTTTTAAAACCTTTTGCTTTGTTATTTTTAGTTCTGTTGCTATTTATTTACACTCTACACAATACACACTTGATTTGTTTGATTATTCTAATTATTTCTTATTTTTATATATGAATAATTTAGCGAATTAGGGCTTGCAATTCTTTCAAAATTGTATTTGTAACAAATAAGCTTTGAAATAAGAAAATGAAATAATATGCTTTTATGTTTGATGTGAAAATTCAAAAAGAGTTTCGAATGTGGTGTTATATAGTTAACCTTTGGCTGCAGACATGTGCTTTTGAAGAATGGTTCGAAACAGATTCCTAGACCAGGCCGGCGGAAAATAGTACAAATTATTATATGCACCTAAATGTATATTGTACCATACAATCAGATGAAAAGTACACTTTAAATGTGATAAATGTTTATTTTTGTCAAAATAAGTTTTTATATTTGTTGTGATATATTTTTATTTTTACTATGATAAATGTGAATTTATAAACACATAACATAATAAACATAAAAATATTAATATTTGTTGTGATAAAATTGTTCATGTCTGTTCTAATAAAAATTCATCTCTATCATAATAAATATCAATATATTTTAATAAATGTATATATGTTATCATTTGCAATGTGATAAATATGAATCCCAAAGTGATAAATGTACAATTTTTTATAATATATATGAACAGTAAAGGTAGTACGATTAATCGTAAAAATGTACATTTTCATCGTATTAAATATTAGTTTTTGTTATATTAAATATTCGTTATACATAATAATGACTGCGGATAGCTGATAGCATGATAGACTCAATGCCAAAATATAATTGGGCTTTAGATGCGTGCGCCTGTGGGTTAAATGCACTAGCACGTAGGTCCACCGTCCTAAACACTTGGATGACTCAAAGGGCCCAAACTCAGTTGTCAGATGCCAATGAGCATTTCCTACTCTATATATATGAGAAAATGACCCAAAATACTACCCATTTTTTTTCTTTTTCTTATTCTACCTTTGGTTAGGTTTTTTTTTTTTTTTCATTTGTGATATATTTTATCTCTATTTTACGAGATGTGTTATTTTATTTTCTCAAAACTACTTGACTATAGTTAGCAAATTTTTTGAATTATTTTCGTCCATTTAATACCTTAATTATGGGATTTGATTGACTAATTAAGATATAGATTTATAGCTTAGTTCTTTCCTTCTAATATTTTAACACCATAACTTCATGTTCTCTCACCTTTAATGTATTATTATGCCCTCATATCCCATCAAGCAATGAGATTATGATGAGCAGATATCTCTCTCACCTTTGTAATTTGAATTGTATAATTTTCTTTTATTCCCCAATACTGTCATTGCTGGTTGATAATACAGCATACGCTCGTAAACCATGAATCAACTTCTAACAAATCACTTTATCAAAGTGTAGATAATTTGTACATAAACCATAAATCAAGATTTTTCTTACCAAACTTATTAATCAAAATATTGAGATCATCCGTAAATCAACCATATATAAATCAACTTTTCCAAATTTATTTATAAGTTTACTAACAATAAATAATACATGAGTGAAATTTAAATTGACCTTTAAACCGACTTACAACTTCACGTCTTGATTGCAAATGTGCAATTATTATTTTTATTTTTTAAAATTTAAACTTAACACTACTAATTCATGTTTACGTGGTAAGAAGAAAATGAGTGATTTATAAAAGATTTAATATTAATTAGCTTAGTTGAGGAAATAGATGAACATATTTTAAGAAAGTATTGAATAAAGAGATGAAAATATTCTAGAAAAATATGCCAAAGCCTCACCGTGTATATGGAATTCTTAAGGAAATATATTTTAGTCATATTTACATTTAATTTAGGAAAATATATTTTAATCTTATCTTTGGTTAGTGTACACATATTTAAGGATATACTATGTTGAAAATTAGAACCACGTAAAAATGAAATAGTTTAATATGTGGTTAGACATATATGTCTTTATTTAATTATAGTGGTAAAATTGAATCAAGATCCCTACGTATCCATGTCATTTTCCTCTATATATTCCATTAAATGATTAACTTTGAATATTTATTTATCATTCCTAGAAATTCATTTCTATAAACTTCAAGATCAAATCTTATCTACTCATAATGTATATCAAGAATATATTTTTTTATTTCCATTTTTCATAAGTATAATTCACTTAAATAATTGGTCAAATATGAGTCAAACACTCATTTGCCACTACCAATTTCCAACAACTTATCTCAATTATCCTTTACTGAAGTTTTTTAATTTAAAAGTATTTATGGCTATTTATGAGAAAAAAATACACTTAATATAAAATTACTCTAATTCATGAAGAATAAGAAATTTATATTAAGTTAAAGTAGTAATTGTTAAAAAGCGTTATTTATATATAACGAGTACCGGATTATCTCCGTGACTGACCAGTTGATCACCAAGGACCCGACGAAGAAATGGGTCCGTATCTCGGGGAAGCTGTTGAGGATGCCCCCCTTAACGTACAGTCTGGAGCTCACCTGCTGGAGCATGGGGGTGACCGGAGATCTGACTATTCTGGTCAGGCCTTGGAGGATCTCGAGGAGGGCTGCGGATTGAGCGAGGATCAGGGGCTTCTCGACGGCGGCGTAGACGGATTCGTGGCCTGAGATTCTGAGAACTTTAACGAAGAGGTAAAAGACCTGGGACCATCCGAAGAAGAGGACCCAATTGTAGGAGATGAGGTAGCTTCGTCGGAGGGAGGCCATCGGAGATCTGGAGATGTTTTCTTCCTTTCCTCTCTCTCTCGATGGTCTGTGTTTGGATTGATTTTATTTAATAACGTAGTAGGGGAGTGATTTTAATGAGCTTAGGTGGGAGGACAAACTAATCATACGTATATACTTAGAAATTGACCCGCGCTTCGCTGCGGGTTGAATAGGTTACAATATCACATTTCACTCCATAAGGAGTGACAGATCAAGTTTTATATAAGAAGTGATAGATTTTTTGGGTTTCTCTTTTAATTTACCAAAGCCCAACTACTTTATTAAACCTAATATTAACCAATAAATTCAAGCTTATTTATTCATAAAACCCTATCAGCCAACATTCAATTTTATTTAATTAAAAAATGACCAATTAGCTACTGACACATGTCAGCTCATGGGAAGTTCACCTCAACTTTCCTATAATAGTATAGATATAGATATAGTATAGATAGTAAGTTAGATAAAAAGATTTAAATATATTATTATATAGTATAGATAGTAAGTTAGATGAAAAGATTTAAATATATTAACAATAATTAACCCTAACTTCAATTGTCATAATCATATTGCATAGTTGCTTCATCGTCATAAAAAATAATTTCTTACGTTGGATTGTAATTGTTTGTTAAGAAGAAAACCTATAAATTATAAATAAAGAACTAAAGAACAATATGTAAATACTATTATTTTAAATATAAATAATACTTTTGAAATAAATTTAGAAAACAATTATTATAAATTTAAAATAAATTAGTACAACATATGTAGGCAATATGAATTAGTAAAATTACACCAGTTGATTTGATTTTTAAAATTCATTTCTTTAATTAAGACTTGTTGGAATAAAAATTATCATAAATTCAAAATAAAGTAGTACAACATATGTAGGTAATATGAATTAGTATTACACTTATTGATTTGATTTTGAAATTTTTATTTCTTATATTATTTTAAACAAACAAAACAATAAATGAAAAGAAACAAATAAAAATAAATAAACCTGAGTGGGTCATAAAAAAAAATCAGAATAGAAAATACAATCCAATTACATAATGCCACAATTACATAATGCCACTCGTCATCCTCTTGCCCGTCCTCTTCATCTTTCCTATATCTACTAAGTATAGATGCACATTTTTATTTTATGGTAAATATGCAACGCTTAAATTCAAATATATAGTCAACATGCAATAATAATATCAGCATAAAGGCTTCCCACTAAAGTTCCTTACTGGAGAAAAAGAAGATCACTACTTTAGACTCTTCGCAGGACAAAACATGCGAAAAAAAAAAGAAAAAGAAAGATAATACGATATCACTTACCTCATACATTCTTCGCCTCATACATTCTTTGCATGGAAATGAAAATATGCGAAAAAAGAAAAAAAAAGCAACTTTGACCGACAACTTGACGGAATAAACGGATTTCTATTGAATTGAAATTGGAATTATTAGTTGCGAAATTGTGGTGAATAGGAAGGTGCTGTGAGTGAAACGCGTGAATGTGCGAAAATATAAGTTTAACTGTTTTCGAGGTTATTTTTTGTCGGAATTTAAACATAGGAAACATTTGTCATTTTTGTCTAGTTCTAGAGGTAATTAAAAGCGAATTTTAAAAAAAAAAGGAAATTTAGTAAAAACAAAAACAACTATTTGTTTGGAAAGTTTATAAAAACTTTTCGCTTCTTTTAATTAATAGTCAAAATGTTGAACCAATAAAAAAAAAAGTACCCTTCTAAAAAATCTACTGAGCGTTCTTGGACATGACTGAAAAGATCAAGAATTTCAACTAATAAGACCAACCAACTACGCCGATTGCGACACATTGTAGCCCTATAAATTAAACCTGCACCAATCCGATAACCTTAAAAAGCATCAAACCGAAAAAAAAACACAAAAATATGGGTTGTAATTACTTGATCATCTCATCATCAACTTTTTGGCGGTCTTTAATCTTCATACTGATGATCTTTCCTCTTCTCATCCACACCGCCGCTTCTGACGATGATGACCGTCAATTCAAGTGCTCATCCACCTCTGGAACCTACACCCAAAACAGTACTTGATACGGACTAAAATAACTACGCGTGAATTATGTGATAAATGTGACTATTTGTGGAAAGCGACCTCATTTCCTAGGGAGGGTGTACCCCTGGGAGGTGGGCGAGCTGTGACAATTCGAGCGGATTGTTTTGTGAAGAGTAGCGACCTGTAGTATGGGGATGACTTTTCATACAGGGTCGCGATCTCTTGTAATTTGGGCTGAGTACTTGAGCCCGTTTTGTGGACCTAATATATGCGAATTATCATGGGCCTGGTGGGCTGTATGCCCCGACTTAATTGGTATATTTATGGAGAAGTTCATTATTTATGGGAACTTACCAAGTATGAGGAGTTTTAATTGAGAGGCGATTGTGGAATCCTGGTGGAAATGAAATTCTTATTACGAAAGGTAACCCTAGATATTGAGAATCTTCTCCCATCCCTATAAAAGGAGCCCTCGGCTTCTTTCTTGGAGGTTAATGCTTATTTACGCATTAATGATCTGAGTGCACCGATATTATTGAGAGAGAAGAAGTGTGTTTTTCGCTTATTAACTTAAGCGTCGGAGGGCCTTAACGGGCTCGAAATTCAGCCCGTTCTAGGCGCTGTTTTGCAGGAAAGCGAGGTCGCTGTGAAATTGCGGATTCTTTGGAGGTCGCTGTGTCACATTTGGAGGCTTTCTAGGTCACTGATCTCTACTTTTGAGGTTAGTACCCCCTTTATTTGGTAGTTCAACTTTTTGAACTTATCAAATTGGCGCCGTCTGTGGGAAAGAGAGACATCGAGTCTTTAAGCGAAAGGCGTGAGAATTTGCACAAACAAAACATGAAGGAGAAAAACATAACACCGAGAGTTCTGGATTACGTGTCCGGATCCAACAATAAGAAGAAAAAGAATAGATTCCTACATCTTGGCGAGAAGGATGTCCCGGGGGATGAGCAGGAGTACCCTCGCGTGGGTCCTCTGATTCGAAGCGCGGGCAATACACCTCCGCCTTCTCCTAAAAAGCAAGTTGGGAGGGGGCTGGTGGAAGAAGTTTAGAAGCAGACGCCTGGGGTAGAATCACAAAAATCAATCCCCGAGGCAACAGGAGGAGGAAATCCGCCGAAGGAGATGCCCGATCAGGGCAAGAAGGGATTCTTGGAGGGCCTTATGGACTTTGTACCTGTCGAAAAACAGGAGGAGTTACGTAAGTATTTGGAGTGCGAGCTGAGCAGGGGAAAGGATAAGAGCGAGAAGTTAAACGTTGATAAAGAAGGCGAGCCAACGGTTGGAGAGGAGAAGAAGAAGAAGGAGCTCGGTAAGAAAAAGAAAGGAGATATCTCTAGTTCCTCCTCATCCGTGGATTCTCGTGTTCACACGCGGAGGGGAATAAAACTGAGGCGAGATCGTTACAAGGGGAGAGGTCGCAAGCATCACAAAGGCGATAGTGAGAGCGATACCCCTACCTCAGACTCGAGTAGTGACTCCGGTGGGAGATCGCGGAAAAGTGGTAGAGGTTATAAGGGGAGAAGAGAAGAAAGCGAGGTGGGGCCACACACTAAGGCCTTCCGAGAGTTGCAAGAGGCCATGCTGAAGTTGCAGAAGCGGATGGATGGAGAAAGCCTGGAAGGAGAGGAAGAGCATCCCTTTTCAGAAGAGCTGATGCACGCACCGATGCCTCGAAATTATAAGGAGTTAGATTTTCAGTACCGAGGAACGACTGATCCAGTCGCACACTTGCAGCTGTTTGAAAACGCGAGGACGACGCATAACTACATGGGGCTGTGGCGTGTCGAGCCATTGTATCCACCCTGAGGGGGATCACACAGAATTGGTTTTACCAACTCCCAAATGGTAAAATCACGAGTTATCCGGTGTTGCGAGCTGCCTTCCTGAAGTAGTTCTCCAGCGTCAGGCAGAGTGCGAAGACAGCCCAGTCGCTCTTCACAATGGTGCAGCGACCTGACGAGACGCTGAAACAGTATGTTAATAGATTTACCAATGCTACCTTGGAGGTTCCTACCGCTACGGATGAGATGAAAGCTGGGGCTTTGCATCAAGGTTTGAGGAGGGAAGATTTGCGGAGGTCGTTGGTAAAGAAAGAAGCTCGCACGTACGATGAAGTTCTCGCGAGGTGCCATAAGTACGTGAAAGTAGAAGAGGAAGAGGAAGAGCACCGACTGCGTTTCGGTAGGGAGGTCGTGAGCACAAGGGAGAAAGCGCCTGAGAGAGAACCGAGGAGAGAGCATAGAAGAGGCATGCGCGGACTCTTGGCCTCAAATGCCGGGGTCAGTGCGAGCCAAGAGCCGAATATGAAAATCTGGAGGGAGGAGGATTTTACACCACTAGCTATAGCACAAGCTAAGGTGTTTGGTGTCATGGAACGCTCGGTACCTGATCTAATACGGTGTCCGGAGGATCGCACGCCCGTCCCAACACATCCAAAAACTGTCTCCTTTTGTCGTTTCCATAATAATTACGGGCATTTTACGGAAAAATGCCGACATCTCAGGGAGGAGATAGAGAGACTTATAAGGGCGGGGCATCTAAAGGAGGTAATCTACAAGGAGAAGGAGCCGGGCGAGCAGAGGAGGATGTTGCCTCCACCCCCACCGGGAGGCCCACTTCCTGCTCAGGTCGCGAGACAGGGGCGACAGAGAAACCAGGAGTTCGGGGGGCCCCGAGGAAATAAGGGGAGGATAAATATGATTTCAGGGGGCCCAACGGATGGTGATTCCAATAATCCGCGCAAGAAGCACTTAAAATCAGCTCGCAATAGAACGTGGGAGGTCGCAAGCGTTAGTAGGCAGCCACAGGTGGTGGGGCCAGTCATATCTTTTGGCCCCAATGATAGACGTGGACTGCAGGAAGACCATAATGATGCGCTGGTGATTGAAGTAGAGGTAGCGGGCTATGAAGTTAGCAGGATCTTTATAGATAATGGGAGTTCGGTAAACATTATCTATACAGATTGCCTTGATCAGATGGAGGTGGATAAGAGGGTGCGATCTGTGAATACACCCATCTATGCGTTTAACGGAGCACAGGTGAATACGGAGGGAGAGATAGCGTTACAAGTAGTGTTGGGCAAGGGTGCAAGCCGAGTAGAGAAGGACTTGAAGTTTTTGATCATCCGGGGGAGGTCGGCCTACAATGTGATATTGGGGCGACCTGCTCTTAATACGTTTCAAGCTGTAACATCGACCTATCACATGAGCGTAAAATATCCGGTAGGTGACAAGGTAGGGGAGGTCATTGCCGAGCAACAGGTCGCAAGGTCTTGTTACCAAATGGCGGTCAGAAGAGGATTGATGGAGAACAAATGTAACGCCCCGATTTCACTTTAATCAAAATAGGACTTATATTTACGAAAAATATGACGAAACCTTGGCGTCACAATAAATATCAAGACTTTCAAACTTTACGCAGCGGAAATAAACATAATATGAATAACCAAATCACCGTCAAAGGATATTTATAATTTAAAACCACGTTTTTACGTCTAGTTCAACGTTTATTTAAAACAATAAACCAGTTTAAAGAAAAACAGAACCAACATTAACATTTTCATTCCTCTACTCGTCTCCCATCCGATCGACATCTTCGTTTGTACCTGAAAAATGTTGTTGATTTGGGATGAGCTCAACGTACTCAATAGTTACACTGACTTAACCAATGCAAAATCATACAACTCACAAATAGTACAATCGATCATAGAATTCATAGTTTTATCGTAGAAAATAAGTTGACTGCAGCTAAAACGCGCCGGGATATACCCGATGACCCTTTTCCCCGGTCACA
>BMAC01000637.1:368822-429059 GCA_014905375.1 Phtheirospermum japonicum | reverse complement strand
TAGCCCGAAAGGCATCACAACAAACTCATAGTGTCCATATCTCGTTCTAAAAGCAGTCTTCGGAATGTCACTCTCTTTGATCTTCAACTGATGATACCCCGACCTTAAGTCGATCTTAGAGAAGACACTTGCTCCTTTCAATTGATCGAATAAGTCTTCAATACGAGGTAACGGGTACTTGTTCTTTATTGTGAGTCGATTAAGTTCTCTATAATCGATACACATTCTCATTGACCCATCTTTCTTCTTAACAAAGAGGACCGGTGCTCCCCACGGTGAAACACTCGGTCGGACAAAACCTAAATCCAACAACTCTTGGATTTGTGCCTTTAGCTCTTGAAGTTCCTTCGGTGCCATCCTGTAAGGTGCCTTTGAGATAGGTGCTGCCCCTGGTGTCAAATCAATTGTGAACTCGACTTGACGACTGGGCGGTAATCCTGGTAACTCTTCCGGAAAAACGTCCTTAAAATCTCGGACGATGGGCACTTCGTGCGGTGTCACCTCGACCGCTGGATTGCTCACCAAATTCACCAGGAAACCTTGGCATCTCTCTTTCTTCAACAGCTTCATGGCCTTCATTGCCGTTATCACTTGTGGCACCGTCTTGGTCTTGGCTCCAAAGAACTTGATCTCTCCACCTTCAGGGAGTTTGAAAGTTATTTCTCTTTCGCGACATTGTATCTTCGCTTGATACTTCGTGAGCCAGTTCATTCCTAATATCAAGTCGAAATCTCTCATTTCGATCACATACAAGTCAGCCTCGAGATTCTTTCCTCCTACATCGATCTTCACTCCCTTATCCATCAAGTTCGTGACCATTACGTCTCCGGATGGTAAACCAACTTCTAAGGGTTCCTCTACTCTAGTGCTCTTAACTTCAGTTAAATCACGAAATTTCTTCGACACAAAAGAGTGCGTAGCACCCGTATCAAAAAGCACAAAAGCAGGAATTCCCGAGACAGTCAACATACCTGTTATAACTCCAGGATTCTCTTCAGCCTCATTGCGTGCCATGGCATACATTCGAGCATTTCCTCCATTGGTTGGTCCTGGCTTTGGCCCTCCGCCGCCTTGTTGCCTTTGACCATACACAGGACAGAACTGCGTTGCATGCCCACTCTGACGGCAGCGGTAGCACTTTCCTTGCCCTAGAAGGCACTCACCAAAATGTCTCTTACCGCAATTTTGGCACACGGGCTTGTTGTCCATCCCTTGCTGAAAGTTCCCTCCACCAGTCTTATGTTGCTTGGCTTGGTTGGAACTTCCTCCTACCCACTTCCTCTTGTCCACCGAAGTTGTGGGTTTAGGCTTCACCTCATCTATTCCAAGACTTTACTCCACGTCTTGGGCTCTTTTAACCATCTCCGAGTAAGGAAGGTCGCCTTGTGCTGATAAGATACCCGCTAGTTGGGCTCTCAAACCTCTCTTGAACCTCAACGATTTCTTCAAATCGGTATCCACCAGATGCGTAGCGAAACGGCTCAACTGGTTAAACTTCCTCTCGTACTCAGTGACCGTCAAGTTTCCTTGTTTGAGATTTAGGAATTCGGTCTCCTTCTGATCGCGGTACGAGCGTGGGAAAAACTTCTCCATAACCACCGTCTTGAACTTGTTCCAAGTGAAGGCGTCTCGCTCTGCCTCCGAACAGTTTCTCCAATAACCTTCCCACCAGTGGTCAGCATCCTCAGTTAGTTGAAAAGTGGCACACGTGATCTTCTGCACGTCTTCGCACGCTATAATTCGAAATATTCTTTCGAGTGACCGGAACCACTCCTCCACTGCATCAGGTCCATCTCTCCCGTTGAAGGTTGGTGGTCGATACTGACGGAATTGATCCACTGCCCTCGAGTTGTTGCCTCCGTTTCCCAAACCGTTATCTTGAAGGCGTTGGAAGAAGTTAGTGAAAACCGTATCCATAGCCTCAACGATTGTTTGGTCGAAGTGGGGTGGGTTTTCTTCATTAACCCTGTTCCCGCTTCTTTTTCCCTTTGGAAACCTCTTCACGGTTTTCCTTGGGAGTTTCTTCTTTGGCTAAGCGCCACAAATAATGTTTGGTCAACAAAATGACCCCATCGTATCCACCTCCGAAAAACCATAATTCTTGAAAGCCTCCATGCCTTGGAGTTTCATCATACCAATAGCATCAACAACAATTCCAAGACAAAGTAATCACAGCCATAGTATAACCATCCATACCCAATACAATGCAGTTATGAATTAACATGGAATTTAAATAAATGTTTAAACAATTATAAYGAACTTTGGTACCTTGAGGATATCGATGAACGTTCGACGAGGAGGAATGGAGACTATTTAAGTAACCCAAATATTTATCTTATAAACCTTTTGATTTTTTTTTCAAAAACGAAACGAGTCTACAGAACCAATCAAAACCTTGGCTCTGATACCACCTTTTGTAACGCCCCGATTTCACTTTAATCAAAATAGGACTTATATTTACGAAAAATATGACGAAACCTTGGCGTCACAATAAATATCAAGACCAAACTTTACGCAGCGGAAATAAACATAATATGAATAACCAAATCACCGTCAAAGGATATTTATAATTTAAAACCACGTTTTTAAGTCTAGTTCAAYGTTTATTTAAAACAATAAAGCCAGTTTAAAGAAAAACAGAACCAACATTAACATTTTCATTCCTCTACTCGTCTCCCATCCGATCGACATCTTCGTTTGTACCTGAAAAATGTTGTTGATTTGGGATGAGCTCAACGTACTCAATAGTTACACTGACTTAACCAATGCAAAATCATACAACTCACAAATAGTACAATTGATCATAKAWTTYATAGTTTTATCGTAGAAAATAAGTTGACTGCAGCTAAAACGCGCCGGGATATACCTGATGACCCTTTTCCCCGGTCACAGACACATTTGATCTCTGGTTTTAATTCGTGGTTATAGCACGCTGGGATAAACCCAATGACCCTTTTYYCCDGTCACAGACACATTTGGTCTACGGCTATATTAGTTTTTGGAAATATAGAATCGCATGATACACATAGCACATAAATTTGAGTACATAAAATTTAACATAGGCAAGTCAGTGGTCCCTACCTCGTAAAATGTCGTGGAAAGTCGAGTGATATGCACGTAGTTGAAATTCTAAGTCCCCTTAATGCTCGTCACCTAATAAATTAGAAAAAAATATTTAATTAGTATTTTCCTATTTAAAATAGATATCATAATAATAATAGTAATAATAATAATAATATAGATGTTAATAATAATAATAATAGTATTAATAATAATAATAATAATATAATAATAAAAAGATAATAATAATAATAAGTAATAATAATAATAGTAATATTAATGATAATAATAATAATGATAATAATAAATATAACAATAATAACAATATAAATAATAATAATAATAAAATTGGACTGAAAGTATTTTATAAAATGTGTTTTGGGGCTGGATAGGGGTTATTGGTAATCTGGAGGGTCGAATTAGAAGGTTTTGAGTAAACTGAGGGTTCAATCGAAGGATGGCAGAAGGTCTGGGGGTCAATTGGCAATTTTGAAAGAAAGTTTGGAAATAAAAGGGGAGGCAGCCCCTTTTTCCTTTTTCTTCCTCCCGTCTTCTTTCTTTTCCTCCCCCAAATCAAATCGTCCAGCCCACTTCTCCTTCCTCGGCCAACGGCGACAGCACCCGGCGACGGCAACTGGGTGAAACACCGGCGGCGACGTCTGGCAACAAGGATTGGCCGTCCTCTTCTTTCTCTCCGGGCCCGGTCGAATTCGGAGGGTGCAAATCCCTCTCTGTCGCCTTCGAAAATTGACGGCGTCGGTCGGCTGAAAGGCTGGAAGGCCGGCGGGGTTTGGCGAGGCGGTGGCGCATGACGGTGACTGTGTGGGGTTGGCGATTGGAAATCGACCGTGGCTTGGATGCGGCTGAGTGGCAGTTCGGCCGGCGGTTGTGGTTCGTGGTTGTCGGGCTTGGACTTCGGGTTTTTGCGCCTGGGCTGGTTCTCGGGGGTCCGTAGTTGGCGGTTGAGCGGGGCTCGGCGATCCGGAAGTCGGGCCGTGGTGACGTCGGCTTGGGCTGCGGCTTCTGGTTGGGTTTTGGGTTGGTTTGCCGTGGGGATTTGTTGGGTTGTGTTTGGGTTGTTGCCGTGGTTGTTCGGTGGGTTGGCTGGTGGTGACGATGATGTTGAATACGTGGGGATTGTTGGGTGGCGGTGATGGGGCTCGGCAGGGAATTCGTCGGAGTTGGCGATTGGTGATATTGGCAGGAGGTTGGCTGGGGTTTGTGGTTGGAATCGGCAGCCGGTTCGGTTACGACGGCTGCCGTAATATGGTTCAGAGCAAAAGTTCTTGAAAAAAAATTTTAAACACAAGAAAAAGAATTACCTCTTGCGGCCGTATGAAAATCAAAACGAAACTTGGAGTGAGGGCGTTATCTTTAGGATTTTTGTTTATAAACTTAGCTTAGGATTTAATTAAGGAAGGTTAGGGTTGAGGTCTTGGTGGGCTCGGGCTAGTCGTTTGGCTCGTTTTCAAGTCCAAAAGAAACGTCCCAAAAGACGTCTTAAATTTTAAGACTAATTAATTCCATTGACAGCCCAAATAGTACTTTAAAAGATTAAGAATAATTATAATACAGATAAATGTAATTATTCTATAAATAAAATTTATTTCGTGGACAATTCATTAGTAATTTAATTAAATTAATAAGTTGCTAATTAATTATAATAGTACCTTAGAAAATTATAATGAACTATAAATTCGCCTAATTAGAGTTTTAAATTATTTATAATAACTATAGTATAGATAAATTATAATAATTTTAGAAATCGAAATTATTTCATAAACGACTTAAAAGTAATTTAAATAAATAATTAAATTACTAAATAATTATATTAATCTCTTAGAAATTGATAATATAATTTTATTTGGAAAACGAATTATAAATTCGTTTAAGTAGCATTCTTAAATTATTTAATAATTAAAATAGGAATTTGTATTATGGCGACGAGCTCGGGACTAGAATTTTTATTTCTTTTATGCATGATGATAATTAAATAAATGAATAAAAATGTATTGGATGTATGGATGTTACAACAAACGAGAGAGAGATGGTGATCGGCCGGAGGGGATACTTAGCGCGAAGAAGGTGAAGGAGCAAGAGACCTCTCTCCGGCCGAATGAAGAGTTAATGGAAATCTCCTTAGAGGAGGACCGGCCAGAGTATGTTACGAGGATAGGTACCCTGCTATCTGACTCATTAAGAGAGGAAATGATTAGCTTGTTGAGGGAATTTCGAGATGTGTTTGCGTTTAGGGAAAAGGAGTTGACCGGGGTATCACCAGAGGTCACGCAACATCATTTGAATGCGGACCCAGAAGCTAGACCTATAAGACAAAAAAGGAGGCATTTCGGGCCCGAGCTCGATAAGATCATCGAGGAGGAAGTGCAGAAGCTATTAAAAGCTGGACATATCAGGGAGATTCAGTTCCCTGAGTACTTGTCCAATGTTGTGATGGTGCCAAAGCTGGAGCAGAAGTGGAGGATGTGCATAGATTTTTGGGATTTGAACAAGGCCTGTCCTAAAGATCATTATCCTTTGCCAAGGATTGATCAATTGGTGGACTCTACCTCTGGATGCGAGCTGTTGAGCATGATGGACGCTTCGCAGGGATACCATCAGATACCTCTGGCTAAAGAAGATCAGCCTAAAGTGAGCTTCGTCACTTCCACCGGTACTTATTGTTTTGTATCCATGCCTTTTGGATTGAAGAATGCGGGGGCGACCTACCAAAGGCTAGTGGATCGTATGTTTAAGGACCTGTTGGGGTCTACCATGGAGGTCTATGTGGATGACATGCTGGTTAAGAGCAGGCGAGCTGAAATGCATGTGGACGACCTGAGGAAGACATTTCTCATATTGCGGCAGTATGGGATGAAGCTCAATCCGAAGAAGTGTGCATTCGGTGTGAGATCGGGGAAGTTTTTGGGGTATATGGTAACAGAGCGGGGAATCGAAGTCAATCTGGAGAAGGTGCGAGCTGTTATGGAGATGCCTCATCCCCGCACTATGCGAGAAGTACAGATATTAACGGGACGGATGGCGGGTCTTAGCCGATTTATTTCTAGGTCGGCGGAGCGAGGTGTCCCCTTTTTCAGGGCGCTTCGAAAGGGATCTCGTTTTGAGTGGACGAAGGAAGCAGCGGATGCCTTTGAGGAGCTGAAAAAGTATTTAGCAGAGATACCACTGCTGACTAAACCTATGCCAGGAGAAGAGCTAATTTTATACGTGTCGGTGGGTGAGGTCGCCGTGAGTTCGGTGCTGATAAGAGAGGAGGAAGGCGTACAAAAACCCATCTACTATATTAGCAGGATGTTGCGGGGTGCGGAGTTGAAGTACACCGAGCTCGAGAAAGGAGGTTTCGCATTGGTTACCACGACGAGAAAGCTGCGACCTTATTTTCTAAGCCACGGAGTGAAGGTGCGTACTAATTTGGCTCTGAAACAAGTTTTGGGCAATCCAAGTGTGTCTGGGCGTTTAGTAAAGTGGGCAGTAGAGCTCAGCGAGTATGATATGGTGTATGAGCCCAGGACCGCTATCAAGGCACAGGTGTTAGCGGACTTTTTACAGGAAATGAAAAAATAGGTCGATGAAGAGACAGAGCTGAGAGCATGGACCTTATATACTGATGGTTCGACCATGGCGTCAGGGGCAGGGCTAGGCGTAGTTTTAACTAGCCCGGAAGGAGAAAGCTTGGAGTTTGCAGTTAAGTTGGGGTTCAAGGCATCCAATAATGAGGCTGAGTACGAGGCGGTGTTGCAGGGAATCAAGATGGCTAGCGAGTTGGGAGCTAGAAGATTGTGGGCGTATACGGATTCCCAACTAGTGGCTCGGCAATTCGATGGTTCTTTTGAAGCTCGGGAGGAGCGTATAGCAATGTATTTGGAGAAATTGCGAGAGGAAGCAGCTCACTTTGAAGAATTTACATTGGAACATTTACCACGAGCTGAGAATACACGGGCAGATCAGCTCACCCGAATAGCAGGAGCATTAATGACCGGTGATACTCGGAAGGTCACATTTATGCAGTTGGGTGCCAGCAGTATTGAGAGAGGAGTAGAGGTTATGGATATTGAGGACAAGGACGATTGGCGTGGGCCCATTTGGGATGTCCTACTCAAAGCGCAAGAAGGGGTGGAGAGGTTAAACACAGAAGATGCTAGAGTCGCAGCTCGCTTCTGTATAATGAATGATGAATTGTATAAGAGGTCGCGATTTGGACCTCTTCTGAAATGTTTGGCAAGAGAACGTGGGATGGAGGTACTGAAGGAGATACATGAGGGATATTGTGGGATCATGCAAAGGGAAAGGCACTGATGAACATAACATTGCGAGCAGGTTTCTTTTGGCCTGGGATGAAGGCCATGGCTGGCGAGCTAGTCCGGACTTGTGAGAAGTGCCAAAAGCATGGTTCAATTATTCATATACCAGCCGAGGAGATGATGGCAATGAGCTCGCCTTGCCCGTTTGCGCAATGGGGGATTGACATTGTGGGCCCCTTTCCAAGAACCCCGAGTAATAAGGAGCATTTGGTGGTGGCCATTGATTATTTCACCAAGTGGGTGGAAGCTGAGGCCGTCACGGGAACTACTGAACAACATATAATGGATTTTCTTTTTGATAATATATTTTGCAGGTTCGGAGTACCGCGAATCTTGGTCTCGGACAATGGGACCCAATTTAATGGGCGAATGATGCAGAAGTGGTGCAAGGACATGGGGATGAAGCAACGTTTTGCTTCCGTGGCACACCCGCAGGCTAATGGGCAAGTTGAGGTCACTAATCGTATAATTGTGCAGGGACTTAAGCTGCGGTTGGAGAAAGCAGGCGGGCTCTGGGAAGACGAGCTCGCGTCTGTCCTTTGGGCCTATCGAACGACTCCCCGAACTTCCACGGGGGAGACGCCGTTTAGCCTAGTGTATGGAATGGACGCGGTCATTCCTGCTGAGATTGTTGGGGAATCACAGCGATTGTTAGCGTTTAATGTGGAGGAAAATGAAAGGTAGCTCGCGGAGCTGTTGAAACGATTGATGAGATACGAGATAGAGCCGCAGCTCGGGTGGAACGTTACAAACAACGAGTGCAGGCTGCCTTTAACAAACACGTTAAACACAGACGGTTTCAGGTCGGATGATTTGGTTTGGAAGAGAGCTGATGCCTTGAAGGCGACCAAGAAATTAGAGCCGAACTGGATGGGGCCATTCAAGGTAATCAAAGTGCTGCGAGGAGGGGCATACATCCTTGAGACTTACAGGGAGGAAGGGTCGTACCACGAAGCTGGAATGTGGTGCCATTTGAAGAAATATTATGCATAGAGGGAGCGCGGGAGAAGGTAACTCTGGATCGGAGGGCACTTCTCCCGCATGAAGCTCGTTTGACAAAAAAATTGTTATTTGAGGTGGGAGGAGGGTAACTCTGGACCGGAGGGCCACCTCTCTCGACCTGGGAAATGGATTATGAGTTATGTTTCTTTTTTTTTGTTTGTTATTTTGGGGTGGGAGAGGGTAAACTCTGGACCGGAGGGCACCTTTCCCGACCTGGCGACCTTAGTAATGTGGTGTTTCTGTAAGTACATATGGTGCGCGGGAGGAGGTAACTCTGGACCGGAGGGCACTTCTCCCGACCATGCGAGTTGATTAATGTAATGAATAAAGTTATGAGATATTCTTTATGATTGAGTTTTACAAATGCGTGGTGATATGGGCAGAGGATAAATCCTGCCAGCGTTGTAACTATTAATTCCGACGCTTCTATTAGGTCGATGCCGACGCTCCTATTAGGTCGATGACTGTTTCATGCCGACGCTTCTATTAGGTCGATGCCGACGCTCCTATTAGGTCGATGACTGTTTTACGCCAACGCTTCCATTAGGTCGATGCCGACGCTCCTATCAGGTCGATGACTGTTTCATTCCGACGCTTTCATAAGGTCGATGATGGTTTAATGCCGACGCTTTCATTAGGTCGAGGATAATTTAAATTCGAYGCTCTCATTAGGTCGAAGGTAATTTGATACTGACACCCTCATTAGATTGACGGTTATCTATGATGGAGTTTTGTGTATGTTTATGGCCAGAAAATAAATCCTGCCGAGATATATAACTCTTAATGTGTTGAATAAGTTCRTGCGTACACATGGTTAAGATGGAAGTACACCCTATTATGTYTCTCAATTTGATAAGTTGAAGGTTGTATGTTTTATGTTTGCTTGTTAATAGTTATGCTCATGGCAAACCAATGTGAAGTTGTTTATAGCGAGCTAGTATGTTCATGAGACGAGCTAAATATGATCGTGCGACGTCCTCGCGCAGGAGCAGGACTTGAGGGCGCAGGCTCGGGGGCTGTGATGGTGACGCTGCTAGACTCGGGCGCGGGCTCGGAGATCAGGTCTTCTAAAGGCGTTTGCAGCTCGCCATGTAACCCCGCGGCCAGGGCTGCTTGACTCTGACATCGTAACCACCACTTCGCGTGGATAGACTGTTTCCAGTCACCCTTGAAGAAGCTGAAGGGGGTCATTTTGTTGATGATGGCCTTGGCATTCGGAGTGTATGAGACATTTAGTTGAGCCACCTCTCCCGTAATAATCTTTGCAGCCTCGGTAATCCATTCGGCAGCACCACGAGCCATCAGGCCGAAGTATATCGACGAATTTTGATAAGCCTTGATTAGCTCTTGGCGGTATGCATCGATAAACGTGCGACCGCTTTTACTGAGGAGGAACGTTCTCTGACCTTCGGAGATGCCCTCTTCGCGAGCTGTTTTGATTAGCTCAGAGTGTTTTTGTTGCTAAAGAGAGAGCTCCTCGGTCTTTTGTGCGAGCTCCTCGGTCTTTTGTGAGAGCTCCTCAGTCTTCTGTGCGAGCTCCCCGGGCTGTTTGTTTAGCTCACTGCTCAAGCGTGCCGTCTCATCCTTCAGACTGTTGTTCTGACTGACGGACATTGACAGCTGGTCTTTGTAAGCTCTCACCCTTTGGAGCGCTTTGTCCAGCTCTCCCTTTGTTAGTGATAATTGCTTGGTCTGCTGTTCGGCTCGGGTGTTTAGCTCGTCAACAGTTTGCTGCAGATCGGCCCCCGTTGAGCGAGCTATGAATTCTTCCGAGAACTTAGCAAATACAGGCTTTAGCTGTTGAAGTGCTTGCTCGCGAAGAAGACTTTCCACCTCTGCAATCGTATCCAACTTCGCTAGCACTTTGCTCACATTCGCAGTACTAGCAGAGGTCGTCGGTAATCCTTTTTGGAGACGACGCCTTTTTGTTTTTGGAGGGCTTGGACTGCGAGCTTTCGGAGCCTGCGCTTTGGGGCTGTTGGGGACGTTTGGCAGAGGTCGCTTGCCCTTATTCCTACCTCGGAGGACCAGCTGTGGCTCCTCTTCTCCATCTTCGACCGGTTTGGGCGTTGGTCGAGGAGCCTTTTCAATATTACTGGAGATGGGGGCGGCGCGAGCTGTGGAAGAGGTGGCCTGCTTCTTCTTTTCCTCGGGGAGTTCAGCCGCGCAGGAGTTGATGAAGGAAACTAAAAATAGAAAGATCATGTTAAAATTTCGTTTTAGCACAAGTGAATGAATATAATTGTAAAACCTACAATACCCACTGAATTCACTCCTAGTAATGGCAAGATCCGGCTCCACCGGACAAGAATCGATGCCCGCGTAGCGGAACATGGCGGAGCGGTCGGTGATAAGAGCCAGGTCGAAGGGATGTCGGCTCCACTCCACGAGCTGGTCAAAGTATTTTTGGTATAGCAGGGGGTCTCCTTTGAGGTTTGTTGGTTTGATTTGGGGAGGAGTGTGATCTTTCAGCTCGGTTATWAAAGGCCAAGCTTCAGTATTGTGAATGAAGAAAAAGTTTCTCTTCCATTCGTGGACTTTATTGGGGGGACTGGTAAGGAATTTAGGTCGCCCTAAGCGATAGGAGAGATAAAAGGAGTTTTGTTGGTATTTTACCTGGAAGCAATAGTGAAAGAAACCAGGGTCGGCACGAGCATTGTAGTATTTACAGAGTAAGAGGTACCCGACCAGGTATTTTATAGAGTTGGAGGTTAATTGCAGAAGTGATATGTTATACATGTTAGAAATATCGACATAAAATTGGTGCGCGGGGAACCTAAATCCGGCTACCAATAGTGTATCAAATAATGTAATGTGATTGGGAGGAGGTCGCATGGGGTCGGCATGCGGGCTGTCAGGTAGAACYATTTTGGCAGTGAGAGGAAGGTTGAGGATACGTTTGAATTGTTCTAGCTTTTTTGGGTCAGGAAGTAGCCAATAATTGTGTTTGACCTCTTTGGTTGTTAAGGATGACGAGGGGAGGTCGTCAAAGGAAAGGGATTCATCCACGGTTACGAGATTCTCCCGGAAATGTGCGGTGGATGTGAGATCCCTTGATTCCTGGAGGGGAATACCTTCTAAGATAAGGGGGGCCTCAGGAATAAGAAGGGGAAGGTTGCTAGAAGGATTATTGGCTATGGTTTGGGCCCGGAGTTCTTCCCATGAGGCATCACCCTCTGGCTCGTCGCGTAGGCCGGAGGAGGGTAATACTAGGGGTTTCGGCCTCGGTTCGATAATGAAAGGGTTTTCGGCGAGATCATAATCGGGAGAGAGTGATTGGGTTAAGGGATTGTTGTTGGATGTGGCTGATGATTGTTCCATGATAAATATATTCAGGAGGAGATAACACAGCCAATAAGTACAACTCAGTGAATACAGTCAAAATTTAAATGTATAATTAAATCTGAAAGGGATTCTGGGGACTTCCACATATCGCCGAGCTCGTCCATTGTTGGTAAGCTGCGAATTAACGGTGGATCCCTGAGTAATTGCGATTTGGCGAGCTTTTTTACAGAGTGATAATGGCGGAAATTTTAATTGAGATAGTGTAAAGTGGTGATTTGGGGAGGCGGAAAGTTTTTGTATAGGGAGACGGAAAGCTGATGTGACAGATAGGAGTGGGACTAATTAGGGTTTGCAAAAGGAATGTTTTGGGCCTTTAATTCTTGGGCCCACTGAACTTATTATATGCCGATATTTGAGATTGCGCCGCGTGGCGGGCCGCATTTAATGAAGCGTCAGTGGGACGAGACAGAAAGMAAGAAGGCGTGTTTTGGCTTTGTGGTTTTGTCATGATTATGGGCTTACATTTTTGAGGTTGGCTGCCACAGTGGTTTCCAGGTCGCTTTATGAAAAGAGGATTGAGCTCGTAAGGATGCATCTCGTGTGCCGCTTAAGTTGTTGCTCTTGGGGACTTGTGATTACTTTGAGAAGAGAGCTCGATACCTTTCAGGTCGCGTGAACATGTTGCGACCTGTCATAGCTCGGGTTGTTGAAATTGGGTGATTCTGATGCGAGCTTTGGTATGATATATTGATGTTTCGCTCGTGTGTTTGTTTAATACTTTTGAAATTTTATGTTTACATGTCCTACCTGATTTCATACCTCAATCAGCTAGAACATGGGGGACTAGCTGATACGGACCAAAATAACTACGCGTGAATTATGTGATAAATGTGACTATTTGTGGAAAGCGACCTCATTTCCTAGGGAGGGTGTACCCCTGGGAGGTGGGCGAGCTGTGACAATTCGAGCGGATTGTTTTGTGAAGAGTAGCGACCTGTAGTATGGGGATGACTTTTCATACAGGGTCGCGATCTCTTGTAATTTGGGCTGAGTACTTGAGCCTGTTTTGTGGACCTAATATATGCGAATTATCATGGGCCTGGTGGGCTGTATGCCCCGGCTTAATTGGGATATCTATGGAGAAGTTCATTGTTTATGGGAACTTACCAAGTATGAGGAGTCTTAATTGAGAGGCGATTGTGGAATCCTGGTGGAAATGAAATTCTTATTACGAAAGGTAACCCTAGATATTGGGAATCTTCTCCCATCCCTATAAAAGGAGCCCTCGGCTTCTTCCTTGGAGGTTAATGCTTATTTACGCATTTATGATCTGAGTGCACCGATATTATTGAGAGAGAAGAAGTGTGTTTTTCGCTTATTAACTTAAGCGTCGGATGGCCTTAACGGGCTCGAAATACGGCCCGTTCTAGGCGCTGTTTTGCAGGAAAGCGAGGTCGCTGTGAAGATTGCGGATTCTTTGGAGGTCGCTGTGTCACATTTGGAGGCTTTCTAGGTCACTGATCTCTACTTTTCAGGTTAGTACCCCCTTTATTTGGTAGTTCAACTTTTTGGACTTATCAGTACTTACGAGAAAAACCTGAAGAATCTATTATATGATCTTCAAATAAATTTCACATATGTGGATCATGGGTTCAGGAATGCATCATATGGGGACCACGGTCACCCTGATTGGGTTTTCGGCCTCGCTCTCTGTCGTGGTGACGTTGCATACACACTCAAGTGCCAATTATGTGTCAGCGCTGCAACAAGAGATTTTATCACGGATATTAAATGTCCCCTTTCTCGGGCAGCAATCAATTGGCACGAGCTTTGTTACGTGAAATACTCCAACGTCAATTTCTTCGGAGAGATCGACACCGATAACAAATTCCCCATGCAGAACTCGAACTACCTTCTCTACAACGAACAACTATATTTTAATGGGACGGCGATGGGGTTACTGAGCAACCTATCGAAAAATGCTACCGAGATGGCTGGTAATTACATGTTTGCCAGCGGGAGTGCGAGTGTGCCTCAAGTAAACCTTCACGTATATGGGATGGTCCAATGCAGCGGAGATCTTACTAAAGTTAACTGCACCAAATGTCTTGACTATGCTGTGAGCCAACTTCCAGGGTTAGATGATGAAGACGGCTGAAAATTAACTCGTCCAGGCGCCAGGGTTGTAACCGGGAGTTGCCACGTCAGATATGAGACCTATCCTTTCCTCGATTAACTAAGATTGATCAACAAGTAGTCATGTGTTTGAATAAAGTTAATAAGTCATGTTTTTAAATAATGTTTACTATTATTATCTGCTTGGAATAATTAATAGCTATTTTTTTGAGTTTTGAGGTTTGAGTGGGAGAGGTAATTTGATGTGTTTTCTTTTAAATTTTTTTCTATCCACATTATAATGTATCCATTTGATGACATATATACTTATTATTCTGAAATTAGACATGCATGATTTTTGCACTGGGCATAATATACTGCGGATTTGCATTGTGTGGATTTGCATCGTTTTCATCCTTTAATTCTTGATGTTATTTGATGTTGTTTATTTCTTGAACCTGAAAACGTTGCTTCCTTTACTGCGTAATCTCCTATATCCCACATTGCTCTAAGAGGAAATTTGCCAACTTAAAAATGTTCTCCTCCCTTGAACCATTCGGAATCGACCCCCTGGTCTGGGGAATAACACTATTGGGCTCAACTGGGCCTAGAACTACTTTGTTTGATGGTCATGGCGCGTGGCCCGAGTTTTGATCTTTAACCAGATTAGTTAGGGCCTGCCCGTAGCCCGTCTAAAGTTATTATTATTTTTTTAATTTTCCTTAGATCTTAACAGTAGCATCGGTTATTACCATTACGACCGATAAGTTATTGTTATTTTTTTTTAATTTTTCTAAGATCTTAACAGTAGCATCGGTTATTACCATTACGACCGATGCTTAAAGTATGTCCATAGGAAACAGCTCACTTCAAATAATTCCATGATTATTTCTGTTTCAAACCTTTGATTACAAGATACATTTATTAAAAATAGCATTTCGTTGGTATATACATATAAATATTGATCTTACAAAATTATATTCGTTGAAGGATATATCTGAGATGCCAAAAAATGCAATACTTTAGACACAATTCAAGCATCGGTGCTAATGTTAAAAACCAATGCTACTGACATTCTGGCATGAAAAAACCAAGAACAATGCTTATTGTTTAGGCACTGGTTTGAATTTTATGGGTAAATTATACATCTACCCAAAAAAAATCAATATTTACAAAATAAACTCTGTTCAAAACTTATATTTACAATACAAACACTTCCAAATTTGATACTTACACGAGATCACTACAAAAAAACATACTTGGGATGTGGCTTTCAACCATATTTTCACGTAGGTTAAAACTGAAAATTTATTCTTAAACTGTCTATATGAAATTACATAGTGTTTTTCATAACTTGCTATTTTGGTAAAAGAAACCAAATCCACCAGTACAAAAGGAGATCCACCAATAACAAAAACAGACTAAAACAACAATAAAAATGTATGTGTGTGTTTTTTCCTAACCACACACACAAAAAAAAATTAATAATAAAATAAAAAACACAATGCAACCACCATGGAGATGAAGACACATTGATGAGTCGATTCTTAACCCCGCATGAAGCTGCTTCCAAGCATAAGGATGTCTATTTATAATTGAGACAAAAAAACGAGTCAGAAATAATTGGTATAACTTATTATGACCAAGTAAATTTCAGCGTCCCAAAAAATAATCTTACAGGTTTAGTGCATTAATCTTTGTTTTTAATCCACTCCCCTTCTCCATGGTCAGAACGAATATAACCATCACCTAAGGTTATTGGAGGTTCATTAATATCAATAGAAAATGGTGGGGTTTCATCGAAGTGGTCGTACTCGTCTTCATCTACGACATCGCTAACACCAACAATACTCATTTTGCTGGGAAGGACCAGAGACCACCTAGAATCGGCAGGATCAGAAACATAAAAAACTTGTTTTGCTTGTGATGCAAGTATAAATGGATCATCCCGATACCCCGATCGACTAAAATCAACCGAAGTGGATCCCAAATCATAAACAACCCGTCCGTTGTCGACCCAACTACATCGAAAAAGAGAAATCTTGAACAATTTATAGTCAAGTTCCCAAATGTCCTCAATGACCCCATAGAACAATGTAGAAGCTTCCACTGGTCCTTTACTTTTCACACTCAAATAATCGCTCGTTAATGCAACTATTGAGACACCACTATTCTACAGTACACTTTTGTCATCCTGACGTTTCGTGTAAAACGTATACCCATTGATGTCATAACCTTTATAACACCTCACATGTGAAGTAGGGCCATATGCTAACCACTTGACTGTTTCGGTGATGTTATTAGGTGTCCTAGATAACGCTTGCATTACTGTCTCTTTAAACCATTCATAAAATGTGCGATTATGTTCTCTGGTCACCCATATTTCATCCCTCGAAGGGTATGGATGGACCTCAGAAATGTGTTGCAATACGAGTTTGTGTGTCTGGATGCACAATTCAAAATTTGCAAAGAATGCTTTGAGCCCAATAGTACCTTTTCCTGCAAGCCTTCCATCGTGGCGAGATTTAGGAATTCCAATAGTTTCAAAATTTGCCAAGTAATCTATACAAAACTCAACTACCTCCTCGGAAACGTAACCTTCAATGATATTCCTTGCAGGCCGAGAACGATTTCTCACAAATCCTTTTATCATACCCATGTACCTCAAGAAAACCGGCGCACACAACTTAACCTCTCGAACTAAGTGGACAATTAAGTGCACCATAATGTCAAAAAACGATGGAGAAAAAAACATTTCAAACTCGCATAACGTTTTAACAACGTCGGCCTGCAAATCATCTAATATTTCAGGATCAATAACTTTACTATAAATTGCGTTGAAAAAACGACAAAGCTTTGTTATTGTACGCCTCACATCTCTTGGTAATGAACCTCGAATTGCAACCGGTAGTATGTGCTGCATTAAGATATGACAATCATGAGATTTCATACCAACCAAATTCAGGTTCTTCATTGAAACGAGCTTTTTAATATTCGAAGAATAACCAGAAGGAACCTTGATTTTATTCAAACACTCACAAAAACTGATTTTCTCTTTTCTTGACATGGTATAACAAGCTGGAGGTAGGTAAGTTCGCTTGTCAGTTTTTTTCGGAGCTAACTTCTCCCGTATCCCCATTTCAACCAAGTCTTGTCTAGAGTTAATACCATCTTTCATCTTACCCAGAATGTTTAACAATTTTCCAATAACACTGTCACATACATTCTTCTCAACATGCATCACATCTATACAATGCCTGACCAACAAATGTTCCCAGTATGGTAGACCCCAAAATATGGATTTTTTCTTCCAACCACCCGTTGAGACAGTTTTAGAAAGTTTGCCGAACTCAACTGCAATATCTTTAACACGATCTTAAATTGCACGTCAGGATAATGGCGATCTAGCAACTCATTCCAGAGTTTTTCCATTGAAAATCTTCTTTTTTTTTTCTATAAGGATGCTGACTTGGGAGAAAGGCCCTGGTATCCATGTACACATCTTTTCTACCATTTTTTAGTCAAATACTACTTGTCTCATCTTCACAAATGGGGCATGCCTTAGCTCCTTTATTTGCATAACCTGACAAGTTACCATAGGCTGGAAAATCATTGATCGTGCAAAATATCATGGCTCGTAAGGTGAAATTTGTTTGAGTATAAGCATCAAAGACGGTCACACCCTCATTCCATAATACTTTCAAATTCTCAATAAGAGGTGCCAAGTACACATCTATGTCATTCCCTAGTTGCTTAGGTCCGGATATCAACAAAGACAGCATGATGTACTTACGCTTCATGCATAGCAAAGAAGGAAGATTATAAATTGTTAAAAGAACCGGCCAAGTACTATGACGACTGCTCATGTTTCCAAATGGGTTCATTCCATCCGTACACAGTCCTAGCCGAAGATTTCTCTTCTCACTACCGAATTCAGGAAACTTACTATCAATGTTTCTCCATTGTGGAGAATCGGCCGAATGTTTTAGTTTTCCATCCTTCTTCCTTCCCTTAGCATGCCACTGCAAATTCTTCGCTTCCTTAGCATTTGAAAATAACCG
Organism: Phtheirospermum japonicum; assembly: GCA_014905375.1. Lineage (NCBI taxonomy): Eukaryota > Viridiplantae > Streptophyta > Magnoliopsida > Lamiales > Orobanchaceae > Phtheirospermum > Phtheirospermum japonicum. Next base: position 411,217 of record BMAC01000637.1, on the reverse strand, counting down.
TTTGAATTTAGGAATAACCGGGAGATAGTACAACACCTTGGCCGGAGGACCATTTTTTTGTACAAGCCCACCGTCATCACTGCCTTTTTTATAGCGCGATTCCCCGCATTTTGGGCAGTCCCACAGATCCTTGAATTCATTCCGATACAATATGCAATCATTTGGACATGCATGTATCCTCTCGATCTCCAGACCCAACGGGCACAATATTTTTTTCGCCTCGTAGGTTGAAGTGGGAAGCTCGTTATCATCAGGAAACGCATCTTTTAGAAGCTCTAGTAACCCCGAGAAACTCGTATCACTCCATCCACTCTTCGCCTTCTGGTTATATAGATTAAGCATGAACAATAACTTTGTAAATCTGATACAGTTAGGGTACAACGGTTTCCCAGCATCAGCAGATAATCTACCAAACGCAGCAACATTATTGATATCACCTTCTATGTCATGCAACATTGCATCTAATCGATCACTGTCTAGATCCTCTTCGGTCTCTGTATTACTATCACTAGTACCATACGTAGACGGAGCTGGCGAGTGAGCTGTATTATCAAGCAAAGTTTCACCATACCATATCCATCGTGAATAACCTTCTTTAAAACCACGACGTATCAAATGGCTCTTCGCTTGGTCCGTAGTCCAAAATTGCCTCAGATCTTTGCAATCAACACAAGGACACACAATCGTCTCCGAAGCAGTCTTAGATTTATTCTCCACAGCAAATCTAAGAAAACTTTCAACCCCTTGGATATATTCAAGTGTATTACGTCTACCATACATCCAACGTCGATCCATTCTCTACCGCTACACAATTGAATTAAGAACTCAATAAAAAAAACTAAGAAAGAAAATATAAATGCATATATCTCTGTTCATAATTTATCTTTCTCATTAATTACTTTTTTTTGTTGTTGTTATTATGTTTTCTTGACAAAATTTATGTAGTGTTAGAATTCATATTATATTATAATTAATATTGAGATAAAAAATTCAACTAATTATAATTATTATATTTATTATTATGTTAAGCAAACCAAAGTCGACTATCGAAAAACAAGTGTTCCTCCAACGAGATCTACTGTTTTATGTGTATCAGAAGTTTTGTGATATATTACTCTGTTATTAGGCTACGTACAATTTGTTTTACATGTATGAGTCAACTGAACTTGTTTGTAGTCCTTAAAGGTTCAAAACAAACTAAACTTTATTTTATTCCTTACTATTAAGTAGCATAGTTTAAAAAAAAAAGCACACAACAATTTAATATAATGATTTTTATTCCAATTACTAAAAGTAAAAAAAGTTACAAATGCAAAAATAAAAATAAAAATTATAAATGCATGAAGAGAAATCAAGCGTCGGCAGCCTTCCACTTCGTTCTTGCCTGAAAATTACCAACATCATCACCATCAGCACCAAGCTTGGTGATGAGAATAGATTCGAGCTTGGAGATGGAGAGCACCACCTCACCCCAATGAGCATTTATACTGCTCAAAATGTTGGTGATTGCTTATAACTCGTCGGCTACGTTCCGCATGTCTGCGGAACGTTCTTCCTGCATTTGCTTCATCAGCAGGACAATTTGTTTTTGATGAGTTTCCATTAGTTTGCGAAGCGGTCCCAAAATCGTGTTGTTAGCCATTATTTTTTTAAGAAGAGTTCGAGCTTTATATTTTTCCAATTATCCCAGGTAATTCTGTCTTAGAGTTATTTATTCAAACAAGTACAGTGCACCTTTTTGAATTCATATATATGACTTTTCAATTTTCCCGATGCATCATGCCTTTTTGAATTCATATATGCCTTTTCAATTTTCCCGATGCATCATGCCTTTTCAATTTTCAGGAAGAAATATTAATGCTGCTTCAGGCCTTTTCAGATTAAATGCATATAAATGTGAAACAATAAAATACAAAAATATAAATACATACTTTGCTATTTACAAAGAGACATTGCACAAATTCAATAGTAAAGATGAAAGATATTTGGGTGGAGTTTTGAATTTCTGTTCATCAATTATAAATGTGAAGATTCAATTCAAAATTATGAGTTTTTCTACTAATTTTAAAAATGCCGGCATTTTTTAGAGAACTGGAATTTAACAATATGCATCGGTTTTTGCCATAGAGACCGATGCATATCTGATGCCAAAATAAACCGATACTTCATTTTTTGAAAATTTTCGGCCGATTTTTAATGTTTTTTTTTCCCGCAGCGCGCGCGTAATTAAATTTGAATAAGCATCGGGTTTTCAACAAAACCGATGCTCTAACTTGGTTTCAGGCATCGATTTGTATTCTAACAACCGATGCTATTTGTTTTACAGAATTTTTAGAATTATTTATTATTATTAGCATCGGTTAATGTCATCAAAATCGATGCTTAATGTTTTGAAATTTTCGCTCATATGATCAGCTTATTCACGCGAATGGGCGCGTAATTAAATTTGATTAGGCATCGGTTCTCACAGAAACCGATGCCCGTATTTAGTTATAGGCATCGATTGCTATATACGAACCGATGCTTTTATATTTTTTGGATTTATATTCTACTATAGGCATCGGTTGGTGTTCAACAACCGATGCGTATTGATTTTTTGGGATATAATAGGTATCGGTTGTTTGACCAAGACCGATGTCTATTCATTTGGATGAAATTTTTCGGTAATCTTATTATTATATGCATCGGTTGTCGACAAATAACCGATGCTATTAATATATAAGCATCGGTTGTGAGAATACAACCGGTGCATATAACTTTTATTTATTACAAAAAAAAAACAAAAAAAAACCGCGCGACTATAGGCATCGGTCGCTGGATAAAAACCGACGCTTATAACTTTTTTTAATTATAAAAAAGACCCTGCGTGACTATAGGCATCGGTTTTTGAGTACAACCGACGCCTATCCTATAACCTTGTTCCGATGGCGTTTTTGGTAGTAGTGACACTTAATTGCTTGGACCCATAATTTAGATCAATTCCTGTTTCTGAGTTTTATTCCGTGTCTTTCTATTGGTACTCAAACCTTTAACAATTTGAAATGCCCTACACACTTAGAAGCGTGTTCAATGTACACTGAGAATTTATGTGTACGATCGATTAGATTTATTTTATTGGAGTATAGTCAGTAATTAAGAGTAGTTCAGCCAAGTCAAATAGTCAACTGCCATTTCTGCCGATCGCTAAGCTAGTGCTGATATTTACATGAATAACCCGAACAATCTCTTTGATGGTCTTTATAACAATACACCTCCAACCGGTTTCTGGAACGCATCGTTGTGCAAGAACACTGTTTGTAGTTGTTAAGAAAATAAATGTATGTTGGATTATTAACGAGGGCTAAGAGAGAAACCAAATATTTCATCTTAAAGAATGATCATACTCAACGAGAAGGACATGGTAACTCAATGTTAGTCCTAATCGATTGGTTGTTTATTTATTTAATTATGAAAAATCTTGAAGTTCAAAAAACCCCGAATGCACTATCATATAAAACAAAGAGTGTATGTATATTTGTGGCCGTGTAAGAAGAGTCGGAGAGGATATGCATGATTCTTCTTCATGCTAGTTGTAAAGCCAGTCACTGCTCCCCCAATAAAATCAGTCAAAAATCAAGCTTCAAAAATTCCTACACTCAATCTTTGCCAAAAAATCTATGATTGAATTTGTTATATTTTACGCGTGTTTATAGCTTGTTTGGCAGCAACCCGATTAAGAACGCTAGAGTGATAAACTGAAATTAATATATAATATACGGATGAGTAGTATTATCGATGTATGGATGCAGAGGAACCATAAGAAAACAATTGCGTCTCTTTCTTCTATCTTGAAATCTTTTAATGTTGATTATAGGAGTTTGGAAGTTCATCTTGTGTGTGTGTGCAATATAAAGTTGATGTGCATCCCCCCTTATTGCGACAAATGGCGACCGGTCATTGGTTGTCTTTTATTTATTTATTTTCCAACAAACCTACCTATCTATCCTTTTTTGGGTTGTCTTTTATTTATTTTTATTTTTTTTAACCATTCAAACGTCCACAGCTTTTGAGGCTCCTTTTCTCACCATATTTTTTATCCTTTTCCTCCAAACAACTACAACTTTCTCCTGCCCAAACGACGCTCAATTAAATCGTGTACAGAATCTAATCTGCTCAATAAAATCTTTACAAGTCTGCCCAATAAAATTATTTGATTTCTATACCATTGGAATCGCAGATGCTCTCCAATATAAGGTTCTGTTTGCTCGCCTTTTTTTCTCTTCAATTGTTTGGCTCGCTGATTAACTGTCCGCGTGTTTTTTGCTTCTCCGTTAGGTTCGTGGACGGATTTGTTGTTTCAGGTGAATCTTATTTGCTGCTACTTCTTCTTCTTTTTTTAAGAATTGTTCTGCATACTTTTTTTTTTTTCTGATTTCTTTTAATTTTAGGTTGAATGCCTTTGCTCTTCGACATTTGCATTCCGTCTCTCCTTCTCATCCTTTGCCTGTAGATTGCCATGTATTTCGTTATTTTCCACTTTTTTTTTCTTTATTGCCTATTTCTTTTTTGCTTATAAATGTAGTTTGTTCATGTGACAGTTCTGTGTGGAGAACTATAATTATTATTATTATTATTATTATTATTTTTTTTTTATCAATTGAGGAGAACTATAATTAGTTGTTTGATTTTTTTTACAGATTTTGCTATATTATTTTTACTGCTCCGGCATACTTACGGTTCAGTGGTAAAAGTGGTAAAAGTTCGCGTTCCTTAAGTATTTGTTTGTTTTTTTATCAATTGAGGAGAACTATAATTATTTGTTTGGTTTTTTACAGATTTTGTTATATTATTTTTACTGCTCCGGCACACTTACGGTTCAGTGGTAAAAGTTCGCGTTCCTTAAAAAATGGTTGTTATTATTATTATGTAAAAAAATATGTATTGAAAGTTTTGATATCTTTCGTTTCGATTTCATGTGGAGTTGTACACGACTGCACGTATTTACTCTGTTTATTTATTCTCGATTTTATTCTGATAGGTTTGGGGCAATTTTTTCCCCTCTGATTGGGGCAACTTTCTTCCCATTGGATTCCTTTAATACTATCATGTGTGAATGTATAATTGAGTTATGAAAGTTTGGGTTCCTTGGAAAATGATCACTGCTATTGTTATATGAAACAATGTATGCCAAGTGTTTTCATCGCTTTTTGTTGTAGTTGTACGTAGCGCGCGGACCGGGTGTATCCTCCGCACCCGCTGCAGAGGTATGAATCCTCGATCTTTGCTGAGTTTTTTAGCTCCAACACTCAGTTATTAGGGTTCCTAAACAATAATAATTTTACTTGGTAATTTAGGAGTATTTTTTTAATGTCAGATGAAACTCTAAAAAATGCTTGAAGAATCAGAGTATCTATTTGAAATTATTATAATTCTTGGTTCAACACATGTGATTTGTCATTGGTTGATTGTGTTGGAATTTTTTTTGGGAGCAACTTCAGTGATGTGGATTATTTTCTTTATGTTTTGAAAATATTTGCTGTACTTGTACTCTATTTGATGAATGGAAATATCCCTAATCAGTGGTATTGAATGTGGTGATAGCTGAACGTGATTGCCTATAGACTAAGTTTTTTAATGTTATATGCATATGCCTAGAAAGGAACACATAGTTAGAAAGGAAAATTTTGCCGAGGCTTGATTGTGGCAACCTCCAATTATTAGAAAATCAATTTATAATGCAATAATTAATTACAATCATTGTGAGAGATATATTTTTCGTGGATATTGCTCGAGATATAATCATTACAATTATTGTAGTTCTTATGATTTTAGTCATATGTCTAATGAAGGCGTGACGACCTTCAAAGGATTATAAAAATTAAAGTTATAATAATCATGATCAAAATCATTATAGTCCTTATATTTCTTATACGAATGTTTGATTAATTAATTATCGGCAGTGGAAAACTTGGATTGGAATCTATTTGTGGCATCACTAGTGCAGAAACTACATATTTAGAAGGGTAATTCTGCCTATCCAGAAGGGTATTCTATGCCTTCTGTAATGACATAGTTCTAGAAAATTTGTACTTTCCAGAACGCCTTTTTTACCCTTCTGGATTGGCAGACTTTCTAGAAGGGTAAAAAAAAGGCGTTCTAGAAAATAATTTTTCTATTCTAAAATGGTACCATCCGATATTGATCCGCAACTTTCAGAACGGATTTTAAAAATTTCGTTCTGGAAAGTCTCTCATCCAAGAACGGTATTTTCAAGTACAGTTCTGGAAAGTCTCTCTTTCAAGAACGGTTTTTTCAAATACCGTTCTGAAAAGTCGCCCTTTCCAGAACGGTATTTTAAAATACCGTTCTGGAAAGTAAAACTTACCAGAACGGTTTTAGAAAATACCGTTCTGGAAAGCGCGACTTTCCAGAACGTTTTTTAAAAAACCGTTCTAGAAAGTTATACTTTCCAGAACAGAATTTGTAAAAACCGTTCTGGAAAGTCGCGCTTTACAGAACGAAAATGCCGTTCTGGAAAGTCAGTATTTTCGATTATCCGTTCTGGAAAGTTTGGCCTATTTTTAAGTATTCATCTTTTCCAAATGTAAAACATTAAATATACAATATTTAAAACACCAAATCTAAATTAAAAATATACTTCATCAAATACAATATCTCAATCCATTCAAATCAAACCAAAACAACAAAAAAAAACCACAATATTCATAAAGTATTCATCAAGTGTTCAAAACAACAAATCTAATATTCGAAATAAGGAAACAAAATAAACTGACAGATGTACATAAAGGATTACACAAAGGATTCAGGTCTTTTTCTACAAAGGGTCTTGACAAGCAGAAAAAATAAACCTCTCCAAAGCATAAAAAGCAATTATCTGTACACTCAACCATATAAAATAAGCAAAACACGAGCATAATAGGCTTTACCTCAGCTACATCTGATAATTTCCCATCCAATCTAGACGAGTTAAAATTCGATTCCAGCCTGCCCAATTCGGCTTCAAGCTCGGCTTCGATTTTCTTCAAAGACTCTTCGTCGTTGCAGTGCCTTGGTGAGGTTCTGTTCAGGGGATAAAACTTGCATGKCATCATCGTTAAAGTAAGGGTCATAATCYTCTACASCAAGCTCCTTCACAGTTGACGCGTCTTTCATCTCAAGTTCCTCGTGCAGATCTTGAACTAGGTCCTCGCTCTGCTTCAATGATTTAGTCAACTTCTTTATTTCCAGATTGTGTCGTAGAGAAGAATATGCTATGCCCATAGTCAACCCGAGGTAGAAAAGTTGAGCACCATCTGATGATGATCCTGATAATGAGAAAAAAATTGGGTTAAAATCTCAAATATGATACTTACGGTAACATGATATGGCTTAAACATTTATTCACAAAAAGAGAACTCAAATTCCTAAAGTGATGTTAATAAAAATATATTTATTTCAACTTTAGAAGGGCTTAACCATTAATTTGTGACCTATGTAACTCACCAAGTTTACTAAACTGAAGCAAGAAACAAGAAAAAAAAAACACTCATAAACGAGAAATTCTTCGACAACTCCTTATCTATTCATCTCCAGAAAACTTTTGTTTTTTCAAAAATACTCTCAGGCTTCTTATTGATTTTAGGAGAAAATCTTTCATTTCTTTTCCAGCATTTACTTTTATTTTCAAGGTTTTGGTATCAATAAAATGTTTTATCTTTTATATTCCCAATATGTGAAGACCTATCAGTTTAATTCCTCCTTATATATAAAATGCTATGACTTGAGATTCCTTTCAGTTTATAAGCATTTTTATATAGAAAAAAATGTTTTCGATAAAAGTTTTTTTTTTTTTAGGAGAAAAAAACTCACGAGTGTAGGTAACTAGCTCATGTAGATAGCAATACCAGTGTTCGGAACGATGATTATATGGGGAAAAGAGTCCTGCAGGTAAAACGAATTGAGTAAAAAAAAAATGCGTGGTAAAAAGTTATCGGGATGCTAGAACAAACCTTCAGTAATTCTCTGTAATATTCATGATAACAACCTGCATGAAAACATAATGTGATTGAACATGAATTCTCAACAGAATCTTTACACCGACAGTTTGTCTCATTACATCGAACGTAGGTGTTTAAATCAATTACTTCACCATTCCTGGATACAAATGGGAGATGATTCAAATGGAAAAAATACATACAATATAATTAATTAAAGTAAGCACAATATGCAAAATAATTCAAGAAAAACGAAGTATTTTAATATTCAGTGCAAGTAAAATCAGCATCACCAAGAACTTAGTTCATGTGGCAAAGGCTTAAATTACCTGGAAGTGTATGTATAATCAATACAGAAACAGAGAAAAAACAGCTAAATATTCAATGTGAAAAATAATAATTGTTAAAAATATACACCAAACTTAAGGACTTAAATTTTCATAAATGGAGGATGTTCAGAATATCTAATGTTGAATATAACTTGCATGACATGTCATCAGTTTATTCTGCAACATAATGTTGAAAGTGGGGTTTCTAAAATTAGATTTTTTTTCTTAAACTAATTTATGAGATGTAGGTAGTACAATTTTCTCCAATTTGCAAGTTAATGAGGAAGGGCAATGTCGTCCATTCACACCCTAAAATTCCCAAACTTTTGAGAAAGTATGAAGGTGGTCTAATCATGTCACCTTCTTTATAAAATTCAAACCAACAAAGAATGGATGATATAAATTATTAGCCAGGCAGTTCCACCTGGGCCCTCTTTCCTCATAAAAGAATTTGCCTTATTAAAAATTGCCATTGATATTTTGTACAGATCATCATGAAATACACACTTGATYAAAACAACCATACAAACCCAACCCACATCCTCATCTTMAATCATACTAACAATACTTTATTCAGTTATTAATTTAATATATACATTATATAAATTAAATCTTGTCAYRGGAAGAAAGAAGTATTTCCCTCTTAATTCCCTCTACCAATGATAGAGAGGCTCCTTTTTAATTTAAAAAATTGCCCATTTACTGTGCCTTAGATTGTACACTTGCTTCACTATTTTTTGTTTTCTTTTCTAAAAATGGAACTGTGCCACCCTGTTTGGTACTTTTGATACCTACATCTCATAATGTTTCAAAACTGAGACACTCAGCACATATTCCTAACTCTGGTAATAGAATGATCAGCATTGCAAAAAAACTTTCCAGGGATATTTATAGGTATCGATTCAAAAACCTAACATAACATCTACAACAGAAAAAGCAGGCATGCGAAAATGGATGCTACCTGACAGGCAAGATCGCAGGCATTTTCCCAAGCTGAAACTTTGCAGATTTAGCACCTGTACTCATTGGGAAACCACAATGATTATCAGCCTCCTTGATGCTTCCTTCAGATAGTAAGTTATAACAACAACCAATGCCAACCATTGCTTTAACCTCATCACATTCCATAAATGCCCTAGATATAAATAACTAAAAGTCAGTCATTAAATAAGCAAATCACAAGGAGAAGCTTCATTATTGGGTCAGCAAACAAAAACAGCTTAGATAATACAATTAATTGCATGTTCAAGGCTCTAATAACACCACACCATTAATTTCATGGCCCAACATGCAACCTAGAAAACCAAGTGGAAATGAAAACGAGTTGGAGTTTTATGACATGCTTAAAAATAACAAAGAGATTAACAAAATGTGACAGCATTGTCACTGATAGATCTCCACAGGCATGAAGTCTATCCAGAACCAACAAAGAGTCATTTGCTTTAGCGGGAGAGTGAGATTCCCTTCCAATAATTCCTTTTAAAGKCTCTTCATCGGCCTTTTCTCTGAAAACAGTTTGCTTCTCCAAATTATCCACTTGCACTAAGGAGCTGCTGACTGTTTTTTGCATGCTGAGACTTTTATTTTCTGATCTGTAAGTTCGAGGGCAAAAGATAATTTCCACAATCAGGATACATGATTATGAGACAACAAGCATAACTTATCAAAAAAACTGTAAGCCAGTGTAGAGAGCTAGATGCTACAACAGGATGGCAATGAATCATATACAAAGATTAGCAAAAGAAGCTGTATGAGAAGATGAAGCAAGTTTGGCCAATACACATGGAGAAAAGAATTCAACTAATGACTCACAGGAGAAGCAAAATGACATAATTAAAAGAAATTTATCCACACAAATCAGAAAACAAGTTCTATAAAAAAGAATTTCTGCATTATTTCACAAGGTAATGCTTTAATAGCAAAAAATAGCTGATTGTTTTTAAGTGTATCCAACCGAGTAAGAGCAAAGCTGATACAGTCTGAAAGACACGTATCGAACAAGCAGGGAAAGAGAAGCAATAATCAAAATTGCAGCGATATTATTACTGATTAACGAAATCCATAATTCACTTTTCCTTATTTGCTATTTTTACTCATTATTGTTTTATTTTTCCTTTGGCAAGAACTTGTTTAGGACATAATTTATTTTTCTGGATTCACAAAACTTATAATTTCCTATATAAAGGAAAATTATAATCAATAATGCAAGCAGAAAAATAAACCCCACAGTGGGAGTCGGGGAGATTAGGATCTCAAACAAACCCTACGTTCTTTAGTTTGTCTTTTCGTTATTCTAAGTTCTTTTCTTTTTTTTTGCGATATTCTGCCTGTGTTATTTCGAGCTCGTATCAAAAGACGTAAAATTCAGAACAAGAGGGGACCTGCTTCTAAACTGAACCAATTGTTCAATGGGTTTGAAAATCAATATTAACAAATCAATTTGGTAAAGTGGGCCTATCCAAATGAACAAACTCAAAGCAGTAGCAATTAGCATGAGTCATGCGCGGAACTTGCAGTCAATAAGATAATACATACTTTGCTTCAAACAGAAGATATAGTAAAAAATAAGAAAAATTGTTCTGAGGGCTATCAGTTACTGACCATCAATCAACTACATAGAGAAAAGCTTGAACAACTACCAAAGGGTACAAAGAGAATGATAATGGTTCATTTTTTTCCAAAGGAAAAGATTAAGAACTGAGATCATGGCTGATTTGCCGGGATTGGAAAATTAATAATACCATTCTAACATAGAATCTCTACCAAGAAGGCTGCTATGACAAAGCAATTACCTTAAGGGCAACGACCTCATTAGGATTGCTGTTCACAAAAGCTTTAAACACCTGAGCAAATCCACCCTGGCCTGCACACCCTTTGATCTGGTACTTTTCTCCACCTTCAACCATCATAAAATCAAAAACAGACTGAATTAGACAGTATAAATATATTTATTTATATCGTTTACCAGATCAAAAATTATTAAAAATAATACACTTTAAAAGAACAAGACAACCATCATACAACTAATTAGATATCCCCAAGATCAAGCTCCGTAGCAATCTCCTCCAGCTGCTTCTTCACACTCATATCAATCAATTTCGAACCCGAATTCCGATACCGAATTGTGAACCCGGCCACCACAGCCGAGTCAATAACCATCTTGATCCCCACATTCTTCGCCCCTGTCAATTTCTGCACCTCCTTTGCGATCTGCGCCAGGTGCTGTGCCTCCAGCGACACCACCGACGTCACCAGCGCCAGCTCCATCTCCGTCAGTGCGTTGTACACTAACTCGAATTCCTTCAAGATCCCCTTGACCAGATCGGTCCGCTTCATGTCCACGATTTCGTGATCTAGTCGACGACCTCGCGCTTGGTCTCCTCGGCGACGGTGGGGTTGGTGTAGAAAGAGCACCGCCTCGTCGGAGAATAACTTATTGAGATTTTCTGCATCTGCGGAGGTCTGTTCGAGGTTGTTGTTGGATCTGGCCACGTCGGGGAGGGCGTTGGCGTAGCTACCGGTGGCGGTGTCAGCCATGCGGGCGCCGGATGCGCCGCCGCCGCGACYGCGGTGGCGGAGGAGAGGCCTGACGGTGAGTTTTGGGGGCTTGAGGTTTGAGGAGAGGGAGAATTTGACTGTCGGCCTAGATGGGGATTGAGCCGACGGCGGCGAGCGAGATTGGAAAGTGATTGGAGTTTGTTGTAGGGCGGCGGACCATTGTAGCGGCGGTCAGACTGAACTCGTCAGTAGAAAAGTATATATTGAAATTAAATTTGGTGCTAGGGTTTTGAAATTGAGGTAATTTGGGGCGATTTAGAATTTCAGAGGAGTAGAGGGCGGTGGAGAGCCGGAGGCGGGCATTTTCCCATTCTTCTTCTTCTTCTTCAGCCACGTTGCAGCGCTCTGTTTTTTAGTTTTTTCTAAGTTGTGAAAATATTTCATTTACCACTTCTATTATCCGCGCCAAAATTGTGAAAATATTTCAAATAGGTAAAGACTTTTCACATGGGTATTATTAAAAATACTGTTCTGAATTTTTTTTTTAGAAAGACATTCAAGAACGGTTTTTTATTACCGTTCTGGATTGACGAACACTCTAGAACGGTATTGAAATTACTGTTTTGAAAGTCTTTCACAAAAAAAAATTACAATACAGAACGGTATATTATAAATACCGTTCTATATTGATTAATAAATCCAGAACGGTAATTTCAATACCGTTCTGTATTGTAATTTTTTTTTTTTTTAGATAGACTTTCCACAACAGTAATTTCAATACCGTTCTACATTGTTCGTCAATCCAGAACGGTAATTAAAATACCGTTCTGGACTGGTCGTCAATCCAAAACGGTAATTAAAATACCGTTCTGAAAAGTACTTTTCAGAACGGTATTTTAATACCGTTCTGGATTGATGAACATTACAGAACGGTATTAAAATTACTGTTTTGGAAAGTATACTTTCTAGAACGGTATTGTAAAACCGTTCTGGAAAGTCGTCATTCCAGAACGGTATTTTAAAATACCGTTCTAAAAAGTGCTATCCATAACAGTTTTAAAAATACCCTTCTGGATTGACTTTTTTGTCTGTTTTAGAATGCAGTTTCTGTACTAGTGCATGGAAACCGAATCGTTTTATTCTTCTACGTTTAGGACAAGGTCTTTTGTCTTGAATTTTTTTATCTCTTACTTTTCGATTTTAATTGGAGTTGTACAGGACTGCACGTATTTGCTCAGTGTTTTCATCGCCTTTTGTTGTATTTCGAGGGCAGTTGCACATATCTGCACGTAGCGATCGGAACAGGTGGAGCCTACGCACCGGCCGCTGAGGTATGAATCTTCGGTCTTTGCCAAAATTTTTAGTTCCATCAATCAGTTATTAGGGTTCCTCAACAATAATAATTTTACTTTTGGTAATTTAAGAGTATTTTTTTTATGTAAAATGAAACTATGAAAAATTCATGACGAATCAGAGTATCTATTTGAAATTATTATATTTTTGGTTCAATACATGTGAGGTATAAATCCTCGGTCTTTGTTGAGTTTTTTTAGCTCCAACAATCAGTTATTAGGTCCTTAACAATAATAATTTTACTTTTGGTAATTTATGAGTACTTTTTTTTATATAAAATGAAACTATGAAAAATTCATGACGAATCAGAGTATCTATTTGAAATTATCTATTCTCACGGTTCAGATCTTCTTTTTCTCTCACTGTATGCATTTTATTTTAATTTTTTAGATTGTCGAGAAAATCCAAGATTTTGTTTCGATGCTCTCATGGTTTGATTCCAACACAAAACAATTTTAGAAACAATAAACTATTCTAGGCATTGCTAACTTTAATTTATTTGATACTTAGTCTTCTTTTGGATTTTGTTTTGTTTAAATCTTTTGAATGGTTAGTTCCTTTTTCTGATTCTATTATGTTCCAGGTTGCTGCTGCTCGGGTCAATACTCTTATGACCTCATGGAACGAGGTTGCTGCTGCTCTGGTCGACACTCATGCGACCTCATAAGATCAGGTCGCCTATCAGCTTTAATACAGTTAAGAATGATTCCAATGCAGAACTCGGTGGAATATGTTCCATTTGAAGTAGAGCTGCTTCCCTCATTCATAGATATGAAAATATATTCATCATAGCAAGCATGCATGGATCCTCTTGGTTAAACCAAAATGAAGAAGAGTGTTTAGTAATTGAAAATCTTCAACCCTTGCAAGTGTTATTGTTTACCGAGTGTTCTTCATTATTTGACTAAGAAACACCTCACGAAAGTCTTTATTATTCCAGAATCCCCTCACTCATCAAGATGTTGAGTATAAGGCTTGATATATATATATTTACAATTTAATGAACCAAAAACAACCACATCAATCACCAATGCATATGAAAAACAAGTATAGACAGATCGTAAGGTCATTATGAAGTTAGAGAACCAACTTTGATAGGTTTTGAATCATATTTCCCGTATAACTTGCTATCATAGGAATGTCTGTATCTGTCTGCTCTCTCGGCACTGTCATAATAACATACAATAAAATGTTGCTGGTGTAACTTTCACATGTTGTAGGAGAAATACATTTTGTCTTGTGAGTCGTGGTAAATTTGGAAAAAATAACCCTTTTTATATCAATAAGTTATCCTGGATTTCCAATTTGGTCCCTCAATATTTTAAAATTTCTTTATTGTATCAACACATTATTAATTTCCATGACAATATTGATATCCTTTTAATCCATAATTAATAACTTATTAGATCACTTAAATTGAAATACCATAAAACAGCTATACACATACAATTAACATATGTTAGTCGTCCAAATTAGATTATTTTAACAATATGTATGTAGATAAGTTTGTGTAACTGAGTGCCAACAAATACCTTAAAGCTCTAGAAATTCTAGACGAAATAGAAAACGAAAAGTAACAATTCCAATAGGAAGAAATAAAAGAGTCCAACTTATCACTGGATATTATTTCCCAATGACTTGAACAAACAAACAAACGAAAACAAACATAGTATAAACTAAAAATAAGGAAATATGATGAAATGATCTGCCTACTTTGTATCCTTGCAGATACAATAAGGCGGACCCCACACACATACATATACTTATAATAATTATAATATAGATGATATATAGCCCCTTGTTGAAATGACCGAGCCAATGGGTTAATAATTTATTCATATTAAATGAAGGCACGATTTATTAATATTTTTGATTTATTATGGACGTGGACGATGATCGAGGAAAGTATGATTCTCATATCTTACGATGCAACTCCCACGAAGAAACCTCCCACCTACAAATCTTCCATCAATTTCTCCAACCCCAAAATCAACACATTTCTTGCAATCGTCGTGAGAGAGATCCTGCTGCATTGGGCCACACCTTTTCTACCGGCTCCAACACATCCCCACTGGCATATATATAATCATTGGTCGTATCACTAGCGTTTCTCGATAGGTTGCTCAATAATCCCGTAACCGCCGCTGCAAATACACCGGGTTTGCTGGCAAGGTACATGTTCCACCTCGTCACTTGGACATCATTGTCGATTTGTCCGAAGAAATCGTAGTCTAAGAACTTCACGTAACATTCATCGTACCAAATGATTGCTCCTCGGCTACTGGGACAACCCACCCCGGTTCTGGTGATCTCACTGCTTGCGATTCTAATACACGAACTACAGTTAGAAGTTGAGATGAGGTCACCACGACAGAGGGCGAGGGCGTAAGCCTGATCAGGGTCCTGGCCAGATGATCCGTTCCAGAACCCGGTTAGATATGTATTAGAGCTGAGATTACTCAAGAGATTGTTCAGGTTATCCGCGAAACTTGTGGTGTAGTTTTTGTTGGTGGTTAATTAAGTAGACGATATCAGGGGAATAATCATCAGAGAAGGGGAGGTGTCGGGTTTGGATGAGATGAACAGAAGAAGAAGAGATCATCAGAATAGGGAGAAGGAGCTGGGAAAAAGCTGATGATGAGATGATCAAGTAATTATAACCCATGTTTGTTTGTTTGTTTATTCCTTATTCGATGCTTTTTTCAATTCAAATTGTTGACTTAAAAATCCGGTGATATGTCAAAGGTAACGGTGCTTTTTTCTGAGTGAATTATTTGCAGATTTGTTTGTGAGAATTGGAGATGCGCGTGTTGGTTTTGTGGAGAATTTGTGAAGTAGCAGGTGATTTCATTTTCTTTTATAAGGAATTTAAATTGTACACCAGTAGGTGTACCAAGACACTTTCATCAATCAGAATTTTTAGTGTATATATATTTATAAAAGATATGAGATAAGAAAGAAAATAATTTGAATAAATTAACAATAATCAGTGTTGATTTCTATTGTTCAAGCCATTATAAAGAAAAACACACATATATACTCCAAATAGCAATCAAAACCATTGAAAAGAAATTTAAACAAACAAAATTACACAAAATATGATCATCTTAAAACACTGTCACATAAAAAAACATTCTTATTATTTATTTTTATTTTGTTTTACAGCAACCATTCTTTTTTTAAGGGAACGATCTTTTATTTAATCTCACGAAATTAAACAAAATAACATAAAATCTAGTAAAAGTGTATTCAACCCAACAAATTTAGAGTAAAAGTCCAAATCAAATTTGCCCACAATTGATTTAGTTCGCAACATTTTATTAAATATAACTTGGTTTAATCGAATCCAATTGTACACACGTCACTATCTTGACACCGCAATCCAACTTTCCTTATTAGTAATTTAATATTTTAATTATCAAATTGATCCGATTCCAATGTTACATACGCCACTCTCTTGGCATTACAGTCAAACTTTCCTCATTTTACTAATGCGACTCTCTAATAAACTAACGTCACCCGAGTTACATCACACCCTACATTAGATTTTGCAAAGATCACTAGATTGTGATGTAACTTGTTTTAATCAAACACGACTTCTACTTCCTTACAATACTTATCACTCTTACAACTGCTCAACCAGCCACAACAAACTCAAATACAAACTATATTTAATGAAAATTAACATTAGTCATTGATGTTTATTATAATATTAGTTTCATAACATGCATATTAATAACAGTAAAATGGACTTTACTTATTTTGTCTCCTTTCTAAAGTTTAAGTGTAAAAATATAACAATTAATTATGATATTAACCACTTAATTATTGCAACATTAGTTACATGAGGCATGCACAATGATTTTTAGAATTTGCAAAATAGTATCAAGAAGTTGAACAATATTATTCTTTAGTGCATTGCAACTCTAGTTAAAAACGAAATAAATAAAATTTACAAAAAAAAAAAAAAAGTTGATTTTCTTTTGGAAAAATACTTTTTTAAATAAGTATTTTTTAATATTAAGATAATTGTATATATGACATTATCATCAAAATTCATTGACTCCCAACCATTCTCACTTGTTTCTTAAGGAAAGCATTCTAATTTGATCCTATTTCTAAAATAATCTATATCAATAGTCACTATAAGAAAAAACCTAGTTATCTACAAAAAAATCTCAAAAGCATAAATCTACTTCAAAGAAATTGTAAGGTCGACACGTTTGTCTATAGAGTGCTCCATGGTAAGAACAAACTTATTTGTGTATTCTTGTGAACCTAGGAGCAGGGGCGGATATACATCCTTGTTTAGGGAGGTCACGGACAACTTCAAAAACTTTCGAAAATCCTACTATTATAAAGGTATATAATATTAGATTTATTTTATATAGTGTTTGGACTCCCCCAAATTATAAGTACACTACTTGGTGAAGTGGTTATCTTGCCTTTAATTATATCAATGGGTACGAGGTTCAATTCTCACCTGTCTTTTTTGTCTTTCTTTTTTTCTTTTTAACCTTTTTCTTTTCAGCAGACGCACGCTGCGTTGCTTCGTTATTTATCTTCACTTCAAAAAATAAACGTGGCTTCTTAAAAAAAAAAAAAGAACAAGACAAAACGTACATTACAACATGCTGCTTTCTCAAGGCCAAAAAAAAAAATAGACAATTGGAACTAAACGCGTGAGCAACAGAACAAAGACGACAAGACCAGAAAAATCTTCTTAGCCATGATGCCGCTTCTCTCACCGTCGCTGTTAGTAGTCGTTTAGTGACACTGAAATAGAAAGTTTGGATCAACTTTTATGAATAAACTGCTTTCATTGGGAAATAATTACATTTCAAACTATATTCCTTTGTAAAGTCCTATGAGTCTAGTTTCTAATAAAAATACGGATCTCAAAAATAATAATTCGAGAGTGAGTTATGGCTATTTGATTGAAGTGTGACAGTTCAGTGTTACGGGAATTTGGAAGGTTTAGCAACTCTTGGTGAGTTTTCATGAACCTACTCATTCAAGCACCTTGAGAGTTGATAATCACTTAATTTATGTAGTCGTTTAGTGGACACTGAAATAGAAAGTCTTTTTTGTCTTTCTTTTTTTCTTTTTAACCTTTTTCTTTTCAGCAGACGCACGCTGCGCTGCTTCGTTATTTATCTTCACTTCAAAAAATAAACGTGGCTTCTTAAAAAAAAAAAAGAAAAAGACAAAACGTACATTACAACATGCTGCTTTCTCAAGGCCAAAAAAAAAAATAGACAATTGGAACTAAACGCGTGAGCAACAGAACAAAGACGACAAGACCAGAAAAATCTTCTYAGCCATGATGCSGCTTCTCTCACCGTCGCTGTTAGTAGTCGTTTAGTGACACTGAAATAGAAAGTTTGGATCAACTTTTATGAATAAACTGCTTTCATTGGGAMATAATTACATTTCAAACTATATTCCTTTGTAAAGTCCTATGAGTCTAGTTTCTAATAAAAATACGGATCTCAAAAATAATAATTCGAGAGTGAGTTATGGCTATTTGATTGAAGTGTGACAGTGCAGTGTTACGGGAATTTGGAAGGTTTAGCAACTCTTGGTGAGTTTTCATGAACCTACTCATTCAAGCACCTTGAGAGTTGATAATCACTTAATTTTTAGTCAAGATTCATCTTATTTATCTTTATTAGAGAAACCTTTTCATTTTTCTAGACCATAGAAAATGTAATATGTTATTTATTTTCTTTGACTCATCTTGGAGGGTTGTTCAAGTCCTTACCTATAAAAGGCACTCCATTGTTATGTTTCTAGCAACCATGTTCGAAATAACAATATATTTTGAGCTTTTAAGCTTGTTTAGAAGATTTATCTTCTTGTATTTTGCTCTAAACTCTTTTGGTGGATTCCTTGTTGTTTTGAGTGGTGACTTGTGACACCTCCTACTTCTCTTGAAATTTCTGGTATCAAGTGGTATCAGAGCTTTGGTTTTTGATGGCTGGTCGGTCGTAGGCGAAACCGACCAAATGTTGAGGATCCCGGCCGCAGCTCGTCAAAAAGACCTTCTTGATATCGAGTTGGAAGATTTAAGGAGACAAGTGCAACAACTCGAGCAACGCCTTGCGCGTGGAGAACCTTTAAATCGTGATGTTGAGGGTCATGATTCAGAGGCTGGTTTTTCAATTAATGAGGCAAAAAATCCATTTCATGGTGATAGAAATGGTGATTCAAGTGACGATAATTCATCTCACCGTCAAAGACTTCGAAGGAACAATGTTCATGAGAAATCTTTTGATTTCAAACTTGATATTCCAGATTTTGATGGAAGAAATGATTCAAATGAATTCATTGATTGGATCAACTCTGTTGAGAGGATCTTTGAATTTAAAGAGATTCCAGAAGATGGAAAAGTGAAACTTGTTGCTATCAAGTTGAAGAAATACGCATCCACTTGGTGGGAACACGTAAAAAAGCAACGTGCTTGTGATTGTAAGCAAAAAATCCAAAGATGGGACAAGATGAAGAAGGAACTACGAAGGAAATTCTTGCCGGATAATTATCGACAAGAGGCATTTCTCAAATACCATAGTTGCAAGTAAAGAGATCTATCTGTAGAAGATTATATTGCTGAATTTGAGAATCTCATGATGAGATGTGATGTTTTGGAGCCAGATGAGCAAATTATTGCTCGTTTTCTTGGATGACTTAGATATGAGATTGGAAATATTGTCCAATTTCATCCATATTGGACTTATAATGATGTTTGTAAGTTGGCTCTCAAAGTCGAAAAACAACAAAAAGAATCAAAGAAGTTTGGTGTCGTTTTTCTCCAAGTGGTGGTGCTTCCAACCGAGGGAGTCTAACTACTTCTAGGAGCACGACAACAAAAAATATTGAAAAACAAAAGACGGGAGTAGCTAAGGAAAATAATATGGGTTTTGTGAAACCAAGTAGCCCGAAAAATCAAAAACCGTATTTCAAATGCAAGGGTTTTGGACACTTCGCTACAGAATGTCAAAATCGCAAGATTATCACTCTCGTCGAAGAAGAATTGGAGGAGGAACATTTTGAGGCAGCACCTACCTATGATGAATCCAATGATGAGGAGTATATTACTTATGAAGATTATGGAGAATCGCTTGTAGTACGACGAACTCTCAATGCCAATTCTGTGGAAGATGACACATGGCTTTGTAATAATATATTCCACACAAGGTGCACTTCGCATGGCAAGGTGTGTAATGTCATTATTAATGGAAGAAGTTGTGAAAATGTAGTTTCTACTACAATGGTGGATAATTTGAAACTAAAGACTGAAGATCATCCTCAACCTTACAAGCTAGCATGGCTTTGTAGAGGTAATTAATTGAAAGTAACAAAAAGGTGTCTTGTGGAGTTTTCTATTGGTAATAAGTATAAAGACGAAGTGTGGTGTGATGTTATTCCGATGGACGCTTGTCATTTGCTTCTTGGACGACCTTGGCAATTTGATAGGAAAACTCATCACGATGGCTTGAAGAATACATGTAATTTTGTGAAAGATGGCAAAAAAATTATTTTGGGACCATCCAAGATGGAGAAAATTTTTAAACCTTCAAAAGGGGAGGGAAATAGTTTACTCTCCAAGTCTCAAGTTGAAAAAGCACTTTCTGAGTCCATGGAAGCATTTGCTTTGGTATTTTTGGAGGAAAATGAAGAAGGTCATACTATCCCTTTTCAAGTTCAACATCTTCTTCAAGAATTTCATGACGTGGTGCCCGGAGAAATCCCTCCTGGGCTACCTCCGATGCGAAATATACAACATTCCATTGATTTAATACCTGGTTCGTCAATACCAAAAAGGCAGCTTATAGAATGAGCCCTAAAGAGCATGAAGAATTGCAAAGGCAAGTTGACGACCTTGTAACTAAAGGTCTTGTCTAAGAAAGTAAGAGTCCTTGTGCTGTTCCGGTGCTACTTGTGCCAAAGAAAGATGGGTCGTGGCGAACGTTTATTGATATTCGAACGGTGAATAAAATTACTATCAAATACTGCTTTCCTATTCCTCGCCTTGATGATCTTCTTGATCAACTTCATGGTTTCAAGATTGGTTCTGAAATTGACTTGCGAAGTGGTTATTATCAAATCCGCATGAGACCAGGAGATGA
Organism: Phtheirospermum japonicum; assembly: GCA_014905375.1. Classification (NCBI taxonomy): domain Eukaryota; kingdom Viridiplantae; phylum Streptophyta; class Magnoliopsida; order Lamiales; family Orobanchaceae; genus Phtheirospermum; species Phtheirospermum japonicum. The sequence goes on along the minus strand of BMAC01000637.1, from coordinate 389,935 downwards.
ATGGAAGGCGTCTTTCAAAACAAGAGATGGACTCTATGAATGGTTGGTTATGCCATTTGGACTTTCTAACACGCCTTCAACTTTTATGAGGCTTATGAATCATATCTTCAAGCCATTCACTGGAATGTCCGTGGTTGTCTATTTTGATGACATTCTCGTATAAATCTCTATCCCGGAAGAGCACTTAGACCATCTTCGACAAGTATTTGAAGTGCTAAGGGAGCAAAGTTTGTATGCAAATCTGAAGAAATGTCACTTTTTCACAAATAGCCTTGTTTTCTTAGGCTATGTTAATTATTCAGAAGGCATGAAGATGGACGAAGGCAAGATTGGAGCTATACTCACTTGGCCGGTTCCTAGATCTATTCACGATATTCGAAGTTTCCAGGGCTTAACTTCATTTTATCACAGGTTCATTAAAAGTTCCAGCACCGTTATTGCACCTATTACGGAATGTTTGAAAGGTAGAAAATTCAAGTGGATGGAAGAGGCATAAAAAAGCTTTGAACTTCTTAAAAGGAAAGTCACAGAAGCTCAAATTTTGCAGCTACCAGATTTTGGTAGATTGTGATGCTTCTAATGTGAGAATTGGAGGTGTTCTTAGACAAGAAGGTAAACCCATCGCTTTCTTTAGTGAAATGATGAATCAATCTCGGCGAAATTATTCTACATACGACAAGGAGTTCTTTGCTATTGTTCGAACGTTGGATCATTGGCAACATTATCTCATACACAAAGAGTTTGTTCTTTTTTCAAATCATGAAGCTTTGAAGTACTTGAACACTCAACAAAAGTTGAATCCTCGACATGTTAGATGGGTTGAATTTCTACAAGCCTTCAACTTTGTGATCAAACACAAATCTGGAGTCCTCAATCGTGTGGCAGATGCTCTTAGTCGACAACATTCTCTGTTGTCTACTATACAATTAAAAATCATTGGTTTTGAGGTAATCAAAGATCTCTACAAGGATGATCCATATATTGGCAAAATTTGGGATGGATGTTTAAAAGTTCCGTTTAAACTTTTCTTGATTCAAGATGGATTTCTCTTCAAGGATAAACTCTTATGTATTCCTGAATGTTCTCTACGGCAAGCAATGATTAATGAAGCTCATAGAGGTCTTGCTGGACATCTTGGTAGAGAGAAGACGTTTGTGCTGGTTCAAGAAATCTTTTATTGGTCAAGAATGGAACGAGATGTCAAGAGATGCATTGAAAGGTGTAGAACTTGTCATATTGCCAAAAGTCATGGGCAAAACACTGGCTTATACACTCCATTACCAGTTCCAATGGGACCGTGGGAAGATGTGAGTAGCACTGTCAAAACGGGCCAAAGACCGCGGGATGGCCCGTCAGCCCACGCAAACGGGTGGTCTTGGGCTTCCATTTCCAGGCCCGTTTGATTGCGGGCTTTTTTGGCCCTCCCCGTTAAGCCCGCGGGTTTTCACGGGCCGGAGCAGTCTGGCCCTTTTTCCATTTTTTATTTTATTATTAATTTAAAATTAGAATTTATATTTGTTAAAATTGAAAATATATTTATATTCTTTTATTTCCTATTTTCCTGTTACAAAACTTTTAATATTATAGTATTTATTTTATTTTTTTATTAATTTTAATATAAAGAATGTAACTTTATAAAAAAAGAGTTAAAACTGCTTGGCCCGCGGGATGGCCCATTGACCCGCGGGCCTTTAGTCACGGGCCGCGGACCTTGGTTTTCCTGGCCCACGCAAAAATGGGCAAGGCCTGCCCCGCCCCGTTTTGGGGCAGCCCGCGGCGGGCCGGAGCGGGCTCGCCCGTTTGACAGTGCTAGATGTGAGTATGGATTTTGTGGCCGGATTGCCGCGTACTCAAAGGAACAAAGATTCGATTATGGTGGTTGTTGATCAATTTTCGAAAATGACACATTTTATTCCTTGTATTAAGACGTTGGATGCTACAAATGTGGCTGATCTTTATTTTAAAGAAATAGCGAGGCTCCATGGAATTCCAAAGACCATTACTTCTGATTGAGATTCGAAGTTTATGAGTCATTTTTAGTGAATGCTTTTGAAGAAACTTGGAACTAAACTTCAATTTAGCTCGTCTCATCATCCACGAACTGATGGATAGACGGAAGTTGTCAATAGAAGTCTGGGAAATCTTTTAAGGAGCTTGGTTGGAAAGAATCCTCGCCAATGGGATGAGGTTTTGGCTCAAGCGGAGTATGCTTATAATCGCTCTTCTAGCCAAACAACTGGTAAAAGCTCGTTTGAAGTCGTGTATGGCAGCAAACCAATTACTCCGTTGGACTTAGCACCTATTCCAATCACTCATCATTTTAGTAGAGACGGCGAAGAACATGCTAAGTACATTAAAGAGTTGCATGAGCAAGTTCGTCAAGAGATTGTTAAGCAAAACGAGAAGTACAAAAAAATCGCAAACAAGCATCGAAAGAAATCAATTTCAAGGAAGGAGACTTGGTTTGGGTTCACTTGAGGAAAGAACGTTTTCCTCGTGGTCGACATAGAAAATTGCAACCTAGAGCTGACGTTCCTTTTAAAGCCTTAAGAAAGATTGGTGATAATGCTTACAAGATCGAGTTTCCCGGAGATTATGGTGTTTCAGCAACTTTTAACGTTTCCTCTTCATGGGCCGTTTGAGAATTTGATATAGTTTTGGGCCTGATTGTAATTTTAGAAATTTTTGAAAATCACAGAATTGCCCTCAATTTTTAGAAAACTGCGAGGCTGCCCGTAATTTTTTAGAAACTGCGTTTGACCCTAGAAACTTTTCAGTAAGTAGTTTTAAAGTCCAAATGGCATTTTTGTAATTATTAAAATTCTCAAAAATTGCAGAAAGGACCCTAAAACTTTCAGAAAATCTTAAGAGGCTGTTTGGCTATGCTGAAAATTTTGAAATTTATATTTTTACTAAAAATCTTTTAAAATTGTCTTAGAAATTAATTTTAAATTTAGAATTTAATTAATTTCTAAGTTAGAGATTTTTTTTAAAATTATTTAGAAATGAGAATTAAATTTGGAATTTAATATTTTCTAAATTTTATACCTTTTAAAGTAATTTAGAAATCGAATTAAATTTGGAATTTAATTTTTCTAAATTTAAATGATTAACCCATGATTATTATTATATTATTGCATTATTTGATAATGTAAATTAAATTAAAATAATTTAATTATGGAATTGTTCCTCTACTTGCAATAATTGTCTATGTGCTCGTATATTACTTTTTAGCATAGAGTCCGCATATATTGTCTGGGTAGGCGGGGCCCAGTATTTGTCGGACCGTTTGCTTACAAACTCTGGGTAGCGGCGCCCAATATTTTTCGAACCGTTTGCTTATAAATTATGGGTAGGCGGCGCCCAATAATTGTTTACTGTTCACTTGGATCTTGTTAATTGTTAAACCCCGATAAATGTTACCCAAATAAATATGAGTCTCATCTTGGATGAACGCGCTTTCCATTATAACTTGGTGAGTACGAAACCTTTATCGTCCATGAGTATTTTCACCCTAGTGCTTTCTCCGGCCGACGAGGTCAAGGCTCGCTCATAGGCGCATATGTTTGCGATCGTGTAATGGGGTTGACTCACTTAGTTCTTTCTTGTCGCCCTAGCGTCGGAATTGTGTATAATTGGTTTGGACACCTACCAGTTGTGCTATTGTGGTCATCAGCTCTAGTAGAGGCTGTAATAGTATGAATATGGGATCTTGGCTCACTATGATCATATTTGATATGACTCCGTATTCTACTGTGGGGTCGTAGAATATGTTAAAATAGTGGGAGCTAATTATTAAAGTCCTTGTTAATTAGTTAATAATTGTGATCATAGGATTTAGAATTAGAGTTTTAATTCCCGCTCTATTTATTTTCTCCAGATTAGTTAAGATGTCGAATTTATCATTGAAATGTTTTGTTGAAACGAACAAGTTGAATGGACCAAACTTTGTGGATTGGTTGCACAATCTGCGTTTAGTTCTGAGATAGGAAAAGATTGAGTATGTGTTGGACACACCTGTTCCTGAGATTCCTGATAAAAATTCTCCTGAATATGCAAAGTTTGACATGGATATTCATGGGAAACATAAGGATGATGCAACTTCGGCATAATGTGTCATGCTAACTGCGATGACGACGGAATTGCAGAGACAACATGAACACATGGCCCCTTACGAAATGTTGGAGCATTTGAAGAGTCTCTATGCTTCGCAAGCTCAAACTATGGAGTATGAGCTTCTAAGATATCTCTTTAAGTGCAAGCTTCATGATGGGGGCAAGGTGTCTGAGCATGTCTTGAAGATGATAGGGATGATTGAGAGGTTGTCTTTGATTTGAACGAACCTACCCGAAAATGTCTCAGTCAACTTGATCATGAATTCGCTTCCTAGTTCATTTGAAAACTTCATTGTGAATTATAATATGAACAACACGAAAGTGAAGCTTCCCGAGCTTCATAACATGCTTAAGACATATGAGTCTTCCACCTCAAAGGGCAAAGCTGTACTCATGGTGAGTACATCTGCTAGATCTAACCTAAAAGGTAAGAAAAAGCATAAAAAGAAAACTAAGGCTGGGCCTAAGCCTACGGCTTTGAAGCCAAAAGGAGGTGCTCGTAAAAAGCCAACATTGGCTAAAGATGTGTGCTTATATTGCAAAGAAAAGGGACATTGGAAGAGAGACTGTGAGAAGTGGAAAACATTAGATGTTTCTGGCTCCTCAGGTATGTTTGTCGTTGAGATAAATATGTCTATTAATAACTCTCACTGCTGGGTATTTGATACCGGATGTGGCTCACACATTGTAATAATGTGCAGGGGCTAAGTGACAACAGGATGGTTAGACCGGGGGAAGTTTGCATGCGCGTGGGAAATGGAGCAAAGGTTGCTGCCGAGCGTGTAGGGACTTATAAATTAGATTTACCCTTTGGTTATACACTAAATTTATATAATTGTTATTTTGTTCCGTTGATTAAGAAGAATATTGTTTCCATTCCAATGTTAGACATTAAAGGGTTTTCCTTCCACTTTGCTAATGATAATAATAATAATTGTTTATTTACGCATAATGGTATTGTTTATGAAAATGCTCCACTTGTGAATGGTTTATATGTTCTTGATTGTAGTCGCGACATTCTCAATGTGCAAAATAAACGTATAAAGTTAAGTAATATGAATAATCCCACCTACTTATGGCATTGTAGGCTTGGTCACATAAATGAAACAAGAATCGCAAGGTTAAGAAAGTTAGACTACTTAACACCATTTGAATTTGAGTCTTATGGACAATGCCAATCTTGTCTCAAAGGGAAAATGACCAACAAGCCATTTCTGGGAAAGGCATACGAGCAAAAGAGGTGCTTGAGCTAGTTCATACTGATGTATGTGGACCTTTTCCTACTCAAGCTAGAGGTGGTTTTTTATACTTCATTACTTTTACTGATGACTTCTCTAAGTTTGGGCATGTGTATCTTTTGAAGCACGAGTTAGAGGCTTTTGAGAAGTTTAAGGAGTATAAGTTAGAAGTTGAGAAACAAGTTCAAAAGAGTATTAAGACTCTTTGATCGGATCGAGGAGGAGAATACTTGAGTAAAGAGTTTCTCGATTACTTAAAACTTCATGGAGTCCAATCGCAATGGACGCCTCCTGGAACACCACAAATGAATGGTGATTCTGAAAGGAGAAATCGAACCTTATTAGATATGGTTAGATCCATGATGATTTTCTCAAATCTTCCGACATACCTATGGGGGTATGCTTTACTGAACTCAATCTATGTTCCGAATAGAGTTCCATCGAAGTCAGTAAATAAAACTCCTTATGAGTTATGGCATGACAAGAAGCCATCACATACGCACATGCGAACCTGGGGTTGCCCTGCATATGTAAAGAAGATGCTTACTGATTAGTTGGAATCTAAAAGTGAGACATATTATTTTGTGGGGTATCCTAAATAAACACGAGGATACTATTTCTATCTTCATGGAGAACATAAGGTCATTGTTTCCAGGCAAGCGACTTTCCTTGAGGAAGACTATGTCTACAAGGAAAGAAGTCGAAATAAGGTAGAACTTAAAGAAACTCAAGAACCACAAAGTGACATGGAGGTTCAAAACTTGTCTAATGACATAGACAAGAATTCAGTGGGAGCTTCTGGTCATTCCTATGGTGAAGGTTTGTCACTTAGAGGGCAATCTTTAGCTAGTGGGAGCATTGATGGAATTGATGCACTAATACAAAATTTATCATCGCAACCAATGGAAGACCAAGCAATGGTTTCACAACTCCCTCCTCAGGAAGTTCATGTTGATGAAACTTCTGAGGAATCTCAAAATGCTGGACCATCCAGCACAGAAGAACCTTATCATGATCAGAACACTCAAAACACTCAAACGCGTGATAACCAATTTCGTAAGTCTACTAGGATTCATAGGCGACCGGAATGACTAAACCTCCTTGTAGAGGGTCAATGTGACGTGGACCTTACGGACGATGATGAACCTAGAACTTACACTGAGGCTATGTTAAACATTGACTCAAAGAGGTGGCTTGAAGCCATGAAATCAGAAATGGACTCGATGTACACAAATCAAGTTTGGAACTTGGTTGACTTGCCATTTGGGGTTAGACCCATTGGATGCAAATGGGTTTTCAAGAAGAAGATCGATGCAAATGGTAAGGTAAAAACCTACAAGGCTAGGTTGGTAGCAAAATGTTATAGCCAACGAGAAGGAATTGACTATGATGAAACCTTTTCTCCAGTTGCGAAAATCAAGTCCATTAGGATTTTACTTGATAGTTGCATACTATGATTACCATATTTGGCAGATGGATGTTAAAACCGCTTTCCTTAATGGTGAATTGACCGAGGAAGTGTATATGATACAACCAGAGGATTTTACATCTGAATCAAAACCCAAAGCGGTATGCAAGCTACAAAAGTCTATTTATGGACTTAAACAAGCCTCTAGAATTTGGAACATTTTTTTGACAAAGCAATCAAATCGTTTGATTTTGTCAGAAACAAAGAAGATCCATGCGTTTATAGTAAACGCACTGGAGGGAGTATTGTTTTTATTATTATATATGTTGATGACATATTGATAATTGGAAATGATACCCTTGTCTTGCAATCAGTAAAGGATTGGTTGTCCAGCACCTTCATGTTGAAGGACTTGGGTGAAGCCTGTTATAATCTTGGAATTAGGATCTATCGGGATATACCCAATAGAATATTAGGGCTTTCACAGTCTATGTACATAGATAAAGTGCTAAGACGATTCTCTATGGAAAATTCCAACAGGGGATATATTCCAATGGGTCATGGTCTCAATTTATCAAAGAAATATGGTCCTTCTATTGATAAGGAACTTAAGCGCATGAAAAGGGTCCCATACGCTTCGGCAATAAGATCAATCATGTACGCCATGATTTGCACAAGGCCAAATGTGGCCTATGAACTTAGCATGACTGACAGATTTCAACAGAATTCTGGGGAAGAACACTGGGAAGCAGTCAAGAGTATTATTAAGTATCTTAGAAGAACTAAAGAATGTTTCTTAGTTTATGGTGGACAAAAGGAACTGGCAATTACTGGGTACACTGATGCTAGTTTCCAAACGGACCATGATGACTATAAGTCACAATCTGGTTATGCCTTCATTCTCAATGGTGGGGTAGTGAGTTGGAATAGTTCCAAGAAAACTACTATTGCAGATTCGGTAACTGAAGCCGAGTACATTGCTGCATTAGAAGCAGCTAAAGAAGTTGTCTCAATAAATGAGTTCTTGAAGGAATTAGGGGTAGTTCTTAGCATCAGTAGTCCAATACCTTTGTATTGTGACAACACTGGTGCTATTGCACAAGCTAAGGAACCAAGATCCATGAACAGAAACAAGCATGTACCAAGACGCTACCACTTGATCAAGGAGATAGTGGAAAGAGGAAAAATTAAAATAGAGCATGTTCCCACAGAAGAAAATTTGGCTGATCCTTTCACCAAGTAATTATGTTCTGAGAAATATGATGAGCATTTTGTAAATATAGGCATTAAATATATAGGTGATTGGCTCTAGGCCAAGTAGGAGATTGAAAGTATGAATATCTTAGAGACAATCAGTTTTAAAGACATTATACTTGTTCATAATTATTATATATATCGTAATATATATGGCATTTCATTTAATGGATTATTATTTTGATTGTTTGTGATTATTCATATAAATATTCCCGTAGAGTTAATGTTGTCATTGATATGGTGAGATGTCATTGATAAAAAATTACTCTTAAAATAGCCACGACTAATGATTATCAAGATTGGGATATTGATAATATAATATATGTCGGCATGTGGTCTGCATCACATTTTAGAGAATGCAGTAAGTCTCACGATTGCGAATAATAGTTATTCGTGATCGACATATAGATACTTTGGAGAGTATTGGTAAACCCTACTGATAAGTTATTTATTGTATGTCTATAAACTTATCAGTGTATGAAGCGTGTGATAATCCTTTGACTTGAGGTCAATACACACCTTGTTTACTGAGTGATGTACTTTGACCATGACCAATGCTTGCACTCCTTTCGGGGTAGATACGGCTTGTGTTGGGTGCATCATGATGTAAATGAAGGTGGTATTTGAGCCAAGAAAGAATTCATTCCTTGATTGGAATTTCGAGAGAGATCACTCATAATCTCTATATTAGGTCGAATAAAGTCATTGGCCAATGCAAGAGACATGTTGAATATAGTAATTGAAGTATTGTCTAGTTGTCGACTAATAAAGATGAGATAAATTGATTAAGCTATTGAGATAGACACTTGGATAAATCTTAAGATTAATCGAGTGATTCGGAATGAAAGGAATTTCACCAAAGCTTTGTATAAAGGTTATAATTCGCTGAGTTCAAGTGAATCTTCTTCATATATTGAGTTCGTCCAACTAAGCCGTCTAGAAGTTTTGTTTGGATCATCATTAGATTGATGTCATATATAAAGGCCTATAGAGTCATACTATATGCGATTAGTTTTCCGATTTAACGGTGTATCAAGAAAGTATTAAATATTCAATTTAGAATTGTAATATTTAATTTTTAATGATTATATATTAATTTCTATTTGATAGAAATTATTTAATTAAACTAAATTGGATTTGGATTTAATTATCTATGTTATATTAATAAAGGTACTTGGACTAAAAATGTTTTGGGCCCATGTCTTGGACAGTCCAACCCTTTTTAGGATTAGGGTTCTCTTATGTACCTAGTATAAATATAACATAAAGTCATAAGTTGTTTACATGAATAAAAACAAGAGAGACAAGAGAGAGTTTTTAGAAAACATAAATCCTAATTCTGAGATTGGGAGTTCTTGAGCTTTCGTGAGATTTCCTAACTTTCTTCACGAGAGCAATACACTGAAGTTGGATCTTGTAGTCGGAGAATTAATCGCGTGGAAACCTTAGTGTTGAACTTGGACCTGGATTTACTATAAGGGTTTCATGCTTTTATCTTGTTATTTATCGTATAAATATATTCGTTCACAGGATGGATCTGTTGGGTCTACAAAAATTTTAAACTTCCGCTGCACGAGCAGGGTGTTCGTCTCTATTTCCAATCGGGGAAGAATGACACCGAAATAGAAAGTTTGGATTAAATTTTATGAATAAACTTCTTTCATTGGGACATAATTACATTTCAAACTATATACCTTTGGAAAGCCCTATGAGTCTAGATTCTAATAAAAAAACGAATCTCAAGAATAATAATCTGAGAGTGAGTTATGGCTATTTGACTAAAGTGTGGCAGTGAAGTGTTTTCATACGGGAATTTGGAAGGTTAAGAAACTCTTGATGATTTTTCATGAACCTACTCATTCAAGCACCTTTGGAGTTGATAAAAACTTAATCTTTATTCAAGATTCATCTTATTTATCTTTATTAGAGCAACCTTTTCATTTTTCTAGACCATAGAAAATGCAATATGTTATTTATTATCTTTGACTCATCTTGTAGGGTTGTTCCAAGTCTTTGCCAATAAAAGGCACTCAATTATTATGTTTCAAGCAACCTATATTCGAAATAAAAATATATTTTGAGCTTTTAAGCTTGTTTAGAAGATTTATCTTCTTCTATTTTGCTCTAAACTCTTTTGGTGGATTGCTAGAGTTGTGAGTTTTGAGTGGTGACTTGTGACACCTCCTACTTCTCTTGAAATTTTCGGTATCATTTAGGTATGTGTTTATGATCTCTCTTTAACTTTACCAATTTCTTTAATTTTAGTTTCTTTTATCTAGGACTCTTTTTCTATTGGGGTCGAAGTCTTTTAATAAGATTCAGGCCTCCAACCAAAAATGGACTGAGAAACTAAAATGAATAACTAATTCGTTGTTTGTTAAAGTTGTTGTTCGAATTCTTTATAGAATTCGGGGCTTTAATCCATTTTTGGGATAGGATTTGAGATGGATAATTGATTAATTGATGTTTTTGAAACTTATTGGGGAATATGGATTAATATAATATTTGATTGCTCTTTTTCATTATATATAATTTTAATTTAATTTAATTTTTCTTTTCAACAGTCAGTTTATTTCTCAGCATTGTGATAACGACTATTTGTTTATTACTCTATTAAATTTGTAGTCATGTTGTTCATAAGCTTTATTCTATAACTCCATTTTCAGCCTCAACAATCAATGATTCTTCAACTCAAACTCCTTCGAAAAAATCACAAAATTCAGAATGTGAAGAGTTTGATCTCAAATCCTTAGAACGTGATCCTTGATTACATCGACAAATATGAGAATATCCTCCTAATTAAAAGGCAGAGATTCATCGAGGTTATTTGAATATGAAGTGATATCAGCCCATTCTTCAAAGTTATCCATTAAATGAAAATATTGATCATCCTCGATGATATCGACTTTCTTGGTATGAACTATATCCTTTGTTGGAGTATATACTGGCTAAAGATAAAATATATTATTTTCCATGTTTTATTTTCAACAAGCCATCTAAATGCTCAAATCAGACCACATTTAAAGTTGACGGATTTGATAGTCAGGGGAAGGTTCGAGGAAAATCATGTGCTTTACTCAGCCATATAGGGAAAAATAATGTACCTTCAACCCATTTTAAAGCTGAAAAGGCATTTCAAGATTTGATGAACCGAACACAACATATAAGGGTTCTATAAATTTAGTTCTCAACAAACTGCAAATAATCGTTTGCGGCTGAAGGCTCACATAAATATGGTGAGGTTGTTTACACTTAAAGGGAGTTCCATTCAGAAGTCACGATGAGAAACACAATTCACATAATCATGATAGTTTTCTTGAATTTGTAGATATGTTGGCCATGTAAATTGACGAGCTTTCTAAAGCTCCAAAAAATGCCAAGTCTACAAGTCATGATATTAAAAAAACAAATACTTCAGTGCTTTGAGAATTGTATAATTGTTAAGTCATGAAGAAATTATAATTGTTATGTATTGTATAATAGTTGACGAAGCCCGTTGAAAAGAGAGCTAATGTCTATAGTGTTGAGGTTAGTGGATAATGATGGGTTCATTCAAGAACATTTCTTTGCGCTTATTCATGTATCTGATACTACAACTTTAACTCTAAAGAATGCTATATATTCTTGTTTGGCTCATTATTACTTGGATGTTCAAAATATTAGAGGTCAAGGTTATGACGGAGCTAGTAATACGAGGGGTGAGTTTAATGTGTTTGCAAGCTTTGTTTGCAAAATATTGTAAAAGTGCCTATAATGTTTTTTGCTTTGCTCATCGATTACAACTTGCTTTAATTGCAGCATCATAAACTATGACGTCCATTCATCAATTCTTTGATAAACTAACTTTTATAGTTAAAATTGTTGGTGTTTCTTGAAAACATAATGATGAACTAAGGAGTGCTCATGCCGATGATATTTCTCATTTGATTACTATTAATGAGATCGAGACTGGGCGTGGACTTAATCAGATTTGCACTTTACAACGAGCAGCTCATATATGTTGGATTTCTCATATGAGATCATTGTCTGGCTTAATTAAGATTTTTGGTGCATCGTGTACAATATTGCTTAATGTCACTGAGGACGGGCTTCCTTCCCAATAGGCAGATGCAACATCCGTTTATGATGAGATGACTTCTTTTGATTTTGTGTTCATCTTACATCTTATGAATGAGAATATATGGTGATCACATATATTCTTTGTCAAATCTCTGGATATTATGAATGCAGTGGATCTTGTATTATCTACCAAGAGTTTTACTACAACAGACGAGAAATGAAAAAATGGGATGATTTTATGATACTTTCAAAAAGATACATATTGTGAAATAATTAGCCAACTTACCATGTAAGACTTATTAAAATCAATACTTTATCAAAGAATGCATGCCCTATCTTGGGATGTTGTGTAATTTATCAAATCAAAACATACACTCACTGCAAAAAAAAAAGAAAAAGTATAGATTAAAAATATAATAACAAATCCCTACAAAAACTAAATGTGTGACTTGCTGAAGTAACTTACTATTTATTCATTACGGTACCAAGATCATACAAGAAGTATTCAACAATCTTCCTATGGTGAGGATCCAGACTTGAAAGGACATTCTTGTTTGTTAATATGAAATGAGAGACATAACCAACATTCTTACTAATAACCCAACCATCCATGAAGGCAAGTGGCTTAACAGTTCTTTTAGGGCCATTCAAAGCAACGGACTTTATAGAGCCGGTACTCTCAACACCAGTCACCAAAACATCGCCATCTTCATCTCCCTTACCCCGCTCAGGAGTCAACTACTTAAAAATCTGCATATCTTCAGCATTTTTATTCATTACATAGAACTGAGCAAAATATCATCAAATCTTTTTTGGAGTGATGGATCGGAAAAGAAAGCCTTAGTAGCAGTTGGAGACTCGCTAACGTGAGCCACATCAGCTGAAGCAAACACATGCCTACTTCCCAGTTTATCCTTTATTGCCATAGCTACTTCATGTGATGTTTGGTAGCAACATCAATGTCTCTTTTCAGGAACAATAATATCTCATGCATTTTCTATGTACACAAAATATAAATAATACAAATTATTAATAATAATAAATATTAATAATAATTTAACACTCTGTTGTGATACTTTAACAATATTTTCTGATACTATCCATACCTTTTGTGATACTTTGACACTTCGCAAAAGACATATAATTAAAAATACACAATACTTCATTATATTATGTGATATTTTGAAAATATTATGAGATACTTTAAGAAATTATAAATCCAAGAAATTTAAAATAAAAAATTATATATAGAAAAATGACTTACATAATTGGCCTGATTGCAAAGAGGTGATCATTGAGATCATCCTCTCATAGATCAAACAATATACACCTCGTGCTTGTGCTCTTTGCATCACTCTTGCATCCTCTCAGGAAATGTAATGTTTTATTTATTTCTTTTGACTTATCTTGTAGGGTTGTTCCAAATATTGCCTATAAAAGCATCCTATAATCTCGAAATAAGAACACATTTTGATCTTTTTAAACTTGTTTAAAAGTTTTATCTCATTGTATCTTGCTCTAAACTCTTTAGTGGGTTCTTAGAGTTGTAAGTTTTAAGTGGTGCCTTGTGTTACCTCATACTTTTCTTAAATCTTCCGATGTCAAGTTAGTTATCAGAGCTTTGGTTCTCAATGTCCAAAAGAAAAATAATAGACCAAGCGTGGATGATATTGCTGCTCATGAAAGAGACCTTCGCGATATTAAGTAAGATTATTTACGGAGATATGCAACAACTCGGGAAACGTCTTGGGCCTGGTGACCTTTTGGGTCATGACGTTGAGAGTCATGATTTAAAAGTTAAATCTTCAAATGGTGAAATGGAAATTAATCCTTTACATGGTGAGAAGAATGGTGATTCTTGTGGCAATTCATACCATTGTTTGTTTTCTAACAACTTTTTATTTCCGAATGAGGATGTCGAAGTCAATTATGATGGTACTCCAACTTTGAATGACGGGGTGAAAACTGTACTCGAAGAAAATTATATTTTTGATTATATAAGGTCTATAAGTGAGTATAACAATAGCCCTTAGATATTTGATGATGAAAATATACATGTGACTTATGATGAAGATTTCAAGTAAGAAGATATTATTTATATGTGACTTGTGATGAAGATTTGAAGCAATAAGATACGATTTATGCTTTAGTTCATGTTACAACTAGTGAAAAACCAATTGTGACATTCCCATGGAAGGGAAGAGGATGTTGGACGAATTTACAAGTTTGTCTTCTAATGAACTACCTCGACTTCGGGATATTCAACATCAAGGTTATTTCATTCTATATGCTATTCATATTAATTTATCTAATTATACAATGAATTCTAATTAATGAGTATGTTGAACTATAAAGAATAGTCAAAGAATTGTTTGCAGAAGATCGTGTTAGAGAATCTTTGAGCCCATATGTAGTATTTGCAATTTTTATACCAAATAATGAAGGAATGTGGAGGGCGTGCATTTATTACATTAATAAGTTACATTAGCAAGTATGCAAATATGGACTAAATAAATAAAAAGTATCAAAAGAGTGTAAAGAAACGCTCGATCAAAAAATCGCTTTTCAAAGACTATGACTTAGTTTGGAGTTACTTGAGGAAATATCACATTCCTCATGGGTGTCATGGAAATCTAAATCCTATATAATATTGATAGAATCTTCAAGAAGATATTCTCTTGATGAAAAACTTGATCAAGACTCGAGGACGAATCTTTTTCCAGTCAAGGGAGAATGACATATAAAGTTCTAGGATGTCCATCAATTTCATGGAATTAAATGTTCTGATTATGAAAGAATTAGATCCCAAACCATATACCAATGAAAATCCCTATGAGTCTAGTTTCTAGCGAAAAAATTGATCTAAAAAATAACAATCCTATAATGAGTTATGACCGTTTCACTGAAGTGTGGCAGTGGTTTCCTATGAGAATCTGGAAGTTTAACCAACTCTTGATGTAGTTTCATGAATATAATCATTCAAGCACTTATTCAAGATTCATATGATTTATCCTTATTAGAGTCATCTTTTCATTATTCTACACCTTAGAAAATGTAATGTCTTATTTATTAATTTTTACTCATCTTGGGTGGTTGTTTCAAGTCTGGCCTATAAATGATATTCTATTATAATTCTTTCAGCAACCAATTTTGAGATAAAAACATTATTTGAGCTTTACACTTGTATAAATATGTATTTTCTTATATCTGGCTCTAATTTTTTTGGTGGATTTCTACAGTGATGAGTTTTGAGTGGTGCCTTGTGTTATCTTCTATTTCTCTTGAACTTTATGGTTTATAAATCAAAAAGAAACTAAATGTTCTGTAAAAGAAGCAAATTATATCATGGAACTGAGTTTTACATCCATTACTTGTCTTTTATATAATATTTAATACTCAGGCAAAATTATTTTTTTAGTTTGGTAAGTTACCACTCTTTGACATTTAGTCCGGTTTTGGGGCACACTTGAAAATTAGTCCACTAAGTGGACTAAATGCTGATTCTTGGTCCACTGACCGCCTGGAGCAGGTCATATTTACCGGAAAACCGACGTGGCCACTTACAAAAATAAAACAAGAATTGAAGATCAGTGGGCCAAAAATCACCATATAGTCAACTTAGTTGACTAATTTTTAAGTGTGACCCAAGAACGAACTAAATGTCAAAGAGTGGTTGCCTTTCACAAAACTAGTGCTTAAGTCGTGCGATGCACGGAGCGAATTGAAATGTATGGTGTACATTCACTTGATGTAACTGTAATATTATTGATTTAGTAATCTAATATAATAACCTCAAATACTCAAGTCACGGTTATTGGTGAACTGATTAGAGTAGATCTGTTCTTATTTTTATTAGCTTTTTACTTCGTTTTTATATTTGTTTTTAGTATAAGTTGGATGATTTAAGCATAATTCCGTAATTTTATAATTCCAGCTTAATTTACCGCATTTTGATCTTAATTGATGCAATTAGGTGATGTTTCATTGTTTTTCACCTTACAGCTAAGTAACCGGAAGAGTTTAGCACGTAAAAGATGAAGTTCGATGTTCGAGAGTAGAATAACAAGCTTTTCGGTGAAACGAGTAGTAAAAGATCGAGAAACAGAGACCGACGCTCAGTCGCGTCGACTGACGAGACCATCGACGCACCGTCGACGCGAGCCATGTCAGCGAGTCATGACCGAGTCAGTCGACGCTCCGTCGACGCTACTTGCTGAAGCATCGATGTCGACGCACCATTGTCGATGCAACGTCGACGCAACTTGCTGAAGCGTCGATGTCGACGCATCCCGTCGATACACCTGCCTAGACGACACGCGCACCTGCCGACCACACCTGCCGAGTCCCGCCGAGCGCCAGCACGCGTCAGTCGATGCTCTGTCGATGCTTTGTCGACGCGACGGCCCAGAATTTGGAAATTAGGGTTTCTTGAGCGCCAAGACTTGTAAAACCTATATAAACCCTTCATATTTCGAGTTTTCAGGGTGTGCCACGATAGATACATCTACCCTAAGGTTCCTTAGCTCATAAAAACAATAATTCCACATCTCATAACGAGATTTGAAGACGGAGATCGAGGATTCAAGAACAACGCATCGAATTCGAGTTCGGAAGTCATTCTTCGCCCAAGATCAACGTTCAAACTCCGGAATAGCTGAAGCTTTTTACTACTTTTCCTAGTTACAATAAGTACTCTAAACTTTTAGATAACTTCGTAGTTAAATTCTTAGTTAATTGCTTGATTTATTTCTTAGTTAATGCTAGAATTAGTTTAATTAGTTTAATTGTTTCATGCTTGATATTGCATATTGGATATTGGTTAATTTAGTTTATTTATGCGTTTAATTTATGCTTAGCTATTCGTTAATGTTAGATTCGTATGATTCAATTGCTTAGTGATAGTTTCTTGAATTCATGCTTTTAGATATTATAATTAGTTCTAAATCTTCGTAGCGTTATTTGATAATTTAGTTATTCCTCTTAGTTGATAAATTAGAATAATTAGTTTAATCAGCTTTAGTATACTGCTTAGTTCGTAATTGATAATCTAGTTTAAAGTAATTAGTTTATTTAGTTTTAGTTTAATTATCGTCTTAGTTTATAATGATCGAATCAATCTATTCAAACCCCCAAATGTATATGTATATTATTCGTAATTGAGAAAAACATCGAAAGGACCGAACAGTTGTTTCCTCGAGAGATACGACTCGAGTCAAACTCATCACCCTACAGTTACCTCGTACACTTGCGAGAAAACTGACGTGCTTTTAAATTAATTATTAAAAATGGGGTGCACAAAAGTTTGAGTCAAAAATTTGGCGCCATTGTCGGGGAAGCAACGAGTAGTAATTAAGGATGTTTTTCATTTTATTTTATATTTCGTCGTTATTTGTATAATTGCACTTGGTTTGGATTTTTGCCACTTGGTACATTGATGCGTTGTTGRGTGTATGCAAGGTAGACGATCACTTCGACGCGATCTTGCRCCATTCTTCGACGACATCCACCGCACACGTCCAACGAGACCAAGACCCGAACCAGTTTTYGAGAGCGATTCTTCTTTAGATACGAATTTTGTGTGTGAYGAGATTCCCAAATCCATGGCGGGACGATCTAGTCATGGAATCTTACACGATGAGTTGTTGGAAGCACTAGACAATGAGTTACCTTTCCAAAGTCATCGGGGAGAGTATGGAAGCGAGCCACGATACCTTGGAGGTTACAATCAACCACCAAACAATCAAGCCCCACCACAACTACGACAAAGAAATAGAGGAAGGAACGCTCAACATGACGAAGAAGTGCATGAAGGTTATCCTAAAGGACCGATCCCAAGACGAGAGTTTGTAGATGAATGGTTCAATGACCAAGATTACGAATGAAGTTATGAGGCTGCCTATCACCGAGAGAGAGCACCGAGATGCCCCCAAGCGCCTCGACAATGAGATTTGGCACGCCCGAAGGTTGTGCTTTATGGGTCTGCTATTGTACTTGGCCCGACTGCAAGGGAAGTAGAGATTAAACCGCATCAAATTAATTTACTTCCGACTTTTCACGGAAATGCCTACGAAGACCCTTTARCATTTTTGAACTACTTTATCGATGAAGTAGGCAGATTTGTAGGTCATGGCCTAAACCGGGAGGMGATGCAAATGATTTATTTCCCYTATAGCATGAAARACAAGGCGAAGACATGGTTACTGTCCTTAGAACCAAGATCATTAACTKRTTGGGAGATGATAAGCGAGAAGTTCCTAAATCAATACTATTCGGCACAAACAACGGGGCAAGTTYGGAGGYAGATTGCTAACTTCGAACAAGTGGAGGGAGAAATATTTCATGAAACATGGGAGCGTTACAAATCACTTTTACAAGCATGCCCCCATCATAGCTATTCCCCCGAGATAATTAATCAGTTTTTCTTTGATGGTTTGTCGCCCATGGGGAAAAGCCAAGTTGAAATAGCAGCAGGAGGAGTTTTTGGTGATTTAACGGCCCGCGAGGCAAAACGAGTATTGGAGAAACTGAGTGAAAAATCTAGAGAAACCAACTCTCGGCCTCGTAAATTGAAAGTTAATGAGATTTCCATCCCTGGTCCTGACTTAGATGATGGMAAATTAGTCAAAGCAAAGTGCGAAGAGATATTTGAGGAGAAATTGGCARCTTGGAAGGCCGAGMGGGCAAGCAAGGCCTCTTCGAAGAAGACTAATGCGATGTGTCACCAATRCGGATCCCCCGAACATTTAGACGATATGTGCCCGTTCAACAACGAACAACGAGGGGRCGTCAACGCCATCCAGCACTATTCGAATCAACAACATTCAGGGCAGAGACCACCACACATGCAAACACCTGCTACAGTTCAGTCGACTGGTCAACTTTTAGTCTGGAAACAGAACCAAGTTGGCGAAACTATTCGGAACCGAGACGGCCTCACACATGTTYAGGAGGAAATGAAGGGAGTTCGAGACGATATGAAAGAAYTGAGAACGATGATGGCTGAAATGGCCAAAAGYACTCTTGAAAATTCGTYAGGACTAAGAAGGTTGGAGTTAATGGTAGGACAATYGGCAACTGACATGRCATCATTGAAGAAGGAGAAAAATACTCTTCCAAGCCAAACAGAACAGGCCTCAGCTATTCATGTGCTGAGAAGCGGGAAAGAAGTGGATAACTGCATCGAGCTAGGAAAGGAGGAAGACAAGATAGAGACCGAGACCCAACCTCCGGGAGCAGTGAAGAAAAAGAAGCCGACAGYAGCTGAAKACCCCATCGATTCCTTAAATTCGCCGCCCAAGAAGTTGACTGTTTATGATCATGTTCCCTTCCCAAGTCGCCTAYGTCCAGCAATAGAGAATAAAAAATTCATGGAGTTATACAATTTACTRAAGAATGTTAATATTAACCTCCCCCTGATAGAGGTGATAAAGACAATGCCGRCGTTTTTGAAGTTTTTCAAAGATCTAGCATCAAAGGAAAGGCGTTTGGCTACAAGTCAACATGTGGCTTTSATAAGAGATGTTGGTGATATATTTGAGAAACCATTGCCACCTAAAGAGAAGGATCCCRGGAGTTTTTGCATAACTACTTCTCTCGGGAATGGACAAACGGCAAGAGGGATGCTCGATCTTGGCGCTAGCATAAATTTGATGCCCCATTCGATTTACAAGGAATTTRGMCTAGGACCGCTRAAGCCGACCACGATGAAATTACAATTGGCGGATAGGAYGATAAGGMTACCTTTGGGGATTGTGGAGGWTGTCTTAGTACAAGTAGACAAGCTAGTAGTGCCGGTCGACTTTGTYATCATGGATATTGGTGACGTACAAAGCGAGAACCGAGAACACACCATTTYGTTAGGACGTCCGTTCATGTCTATAACGCATACGGTGATCGATGTAAACGAGTGGAGGATGTCTTAGTACAAGTAGACAAGCTAGTAGTGCCGGTCGACTTTGTCATCATGGATGTTGGTGACGTACAAAGCGAGAACCGAGAACACACCATTTTGTTAGGACGTCCGTTCATGTCTATAAYGCATACGGTGATCGATGTAAACGAGGGGAGGGTGACTATGTCCGTCTTAGGCGAAACGGCAACGTTTTCACTTCAAGATTTTCACAAGAGTCCTGCATMGTTTGTTAAGAAYGATTGTTCTACTATCGATTTAGTAGATTCTTGCGCGAATGAGCTCTTGAGCATCGACACGATTGAAGARTTTGATAATGTAGAGGCATTTGATGATGGATTGCCCATGCGGTTTGACGTGCCTCAAAATGAGCCAAGAGTRGAGTTGAGACCACAACGAGATCGTTCGAGGTTTGAGCCAAGAGAAGAGACRAAGCCACCACATGTTCGCTCAAGAAGTGTTTCCCTCGACCCCTACAAGAATTTTATACGTACGAAGAAAAAGGGCKAGGCTAATARCAAGGATTGGACACCGAAGAAAAAGAACTCGAATGAGGTTTTTAACGAGAAGTTCAAGGTTGGTCAACTAGTGCTRTATAATTTTGATCGTAAGTTTGATCAAACCAAGTTTGAAGTCGCGTGGAGTGGACCATTTTTAATAAAAGWGATRGATGAGTATGGTGTAGCCACACTGTACGATGAGAGTGAGAAATCAAGTTTCCAAATCCACAAGCATCGACTTAAGCCTTATTTCAAGGATTATAAGAAGAATCGTGATCGTACCAAGAAGAAGTTCGTGGACCCACCACGAGCTAGAAATTGATCAAGCAATTACGTCGAGCATATGACGTTAAATGTTGCGCTTCTTGGGAGGCAACCCAAGCATTGGTTAGTTTTTGTTTTATTTTCTTTATTTCCTTTTATTTTATTTCTGTCTTTTTATATTGTGTCAATTGCCGTGGTACGTTTATGTGTGTGTTGATGTGCAKAAAATACGATAAATTGCTTATTCTGGACAACGGTWATATAACGGTAGMTCGCTACCGCAAGGCCTTACCGCTAGTTCGACTCAAGGTGTTAACGATGACGATCAACCACTAAACCTACCACTAAACRCAGCAATCATGGATT
>BMAC01000637.1:342453-368651 GCA_014905375.1 Phtheirospermum japonicum | reverse complement strand
TTTKTTTKKTTKKTTTTKKTTWWTTTTTTTATAGGTTCGTTCGGGACAATCTWRTCACGCGATCTAAGACGAAGGATAATTGCACATGCGTTTTTAGAGAGACTCGACCATCGAAGTTTCAGGGATGTTTTCTTATCTYCCATACTCTTATTTTCTTTAATATTTATGACAATCAGGAGATTTCCAAGTTTTTAGGGAGGGGGGTGGTTGAGTATGGTTAGTGCAATTTGATGTCTTGAAATKCATATTTTTGATGTGATTGATCGCTATTTCTACGCTTAATTGTGTTTGTATGGCGTGYCTGTCGAAGTTGACTAAGTATGATTATTTATTTTCGTCTTTGAGCGTGCATAAGTGCATAATTTTTCAAAATTTATTATTATATATTGTAAAATGTACTTGGACGCAATCGATTTCGCAAAACCTTAAAAAAAAGCGTCAATTCAAAAAWTTTTATGCAAAAAGCCAGTAAGTAGCCTGAGTGTTTATCATCATTGCATGTAYGTGAATAAGTTTCAGTTTTGATATCTCTTTGAAACCGMTGTGTGTAGTCGACTTTGAACATGACGTTAAGGCACAGAAAAAACCCTACTTCCATATCCATAAATTTTAGCCACTACAAATTCCGAATGAGCCAATCATAGCCAAATATCCATGCCTATAGCCATGAGTGTTGTTGAGACGACCCCTACAACCCATTAAAAGCGTGGGGTAGGAGTTCGTATTTTTATTGGTTATTTGAGTTTTGGAAATTTTTATTAGGAATTTATTATTTTTGTAATTAAGGACCACCATCCGAAAAAAAAATAATAATAATAGAAAAAATAAAAAAAAATAAAAAGATCCCATGAAAATAAAAAGGGACAAATAAAAAAAAAAAGAAGAAAAGAAAAAGATAAGATGGTGGAGATGTTGATTAATTGCCTACGCGCTTGTAAAGGCTTGAATTTTATTGTTTATTTTATGAAGTCTTATGTTTAAGAGGCAAAAGAGTTGTGATTAAGTGGTTTGAGCTTATASTCGGTTTTACGGTTTGCGAGTTGGGAAATAGCCTATATTTAAAGGTTACGTTACGAGTGCTTAGTGAGGTTTTCTTTTGAACGAGGTGAAGCGCATTGCTTCGTGATTAGATTAGGTTGGGTGAGTTATTTAGCCACACGACTTATATATTCCACACCCGTCCAAAGAGCCTTACACTACAACCCGTAAAGACCTTTTCTGATTCTTAGTTTTGATMGCACACTTAATTTGCGATTGAGAAGAGATTGATTTYCTGTGCTTATTTATTGTGCATGTAATTGTATGATTTGAKTGTATACACATCCCATGCAGARAATACTTGAGTGCTTTTGAGCGTACTTATATATATTATYCTTCGTGAGGAAGCATGATTTTATTTTGAAGCGACAATGTAATAATGGTCAAGTGTTTGACGTTGCRTGACTTGTAMCTATATTTTCAAAATTACATATGTAGTATARCACGACTCTTTGCTTGAACTTATTTTCATTCTAGTTATACTTCGAAATTATCGTTTGTTCGAGGACGAACAAATMAATAAAGMGTGGGGT
Organism: Phtheirospermum japonicum; assembly: GCA_014905375.1. Taxonomy (NCBI): domain Eukaryota; kingdom Viridiplantae; phylum Streptophyta; class Magnoliopsida; order Lamiales; family Orobanchaceae; genus Phtheirospermum; species Phtheirospermum japonicum. The sequence continues at coordinate 367,080 of BMAC01000637.1, read as the reverse complement.
AGTTGATTAGAGTAGATTTGTCCTTATTTTTATTAGCTTTTWAGTTCGTTTTTATATTTGTTTTTGGTATAAGTTGGATGATTTAAGCATAATTYCGTAATTTTATAATTCCAGCTTATTTTACCGCATTTTGATCTTAATTGATGCAATTAGGTGATGTTTCGTTGTTTTTCACCTTACAGCTAAGTAACCGGAAGAGTTTAGCATGTAAAAGACGAAGTTCGATGTTCGAGAGTAGAAGAACAAGCTTTCTGGTGAAACGAGTAGCAAAAGATCGAGAAACGGAAACCGACGCTCAGTCGCGTCGACTGATGCGACCGTCGATGCGAGCCATGTCAGTGAGTCATGATCGAGTCAGTCGACGCAACGTCGACGCTACTTGCTGAAGCGTCGATGTCGACGCACCATTGTCGATGCAACGTCGACGCAACTTGCTGAAGCGTCGATGTCGACGCACCCCGTCGACGCACCTGCCTAGACGACGCGCGCACCTGCCGACCACACCTGCCGAGTCTCGCCGAGTGCCAGCACGCATCAGTCGACGTTCCGTCGACGCGACGGCCCAGAATTCAGAAATTAGGGTTTCTTGAGCGCCAAGACTTGCAAAACCTATAAAAACCCTTCATATTTCGAGTTTTCAGGGTGTGCCACGATAGATACATCTACCGTAAGGTTCCTTAGCTCATAAAAACAATAATTCAACATCTCATAACGAGATTTGAAGACGGAGATCGAGGATTGAAGAACAACACATCGAATTCGAGTTCGGAAGTCATTCTTCGCTCAAGATCAATGTTCAAACTCCGGAATAATTGGAACTTTTTACTGCTTTTCCTAGTTACAATAAGTACTCTAAACTTTTAGATAACTTCGTAGTTAAATTCTTAGTTTATTATTTGATTTATTTCTTAGTTAATGCTAGAATTAGTTTAATTAGTTTAATTGTTTCATGCTTGATATTGGATATTGGATATTGGATATTGGTTAATTTAGTTTATTTATGCGTTTGATTTATGCTTAGCTATTTGTTAATGTTAGATTCGTATGATTCAATTGCTTAGTGATAGTTTCTTAAATTCATGCTTTTAGATATTATAATTAGTTCAAAATCTTCGTAGCGTTAATTGATAATTTAGTTATTCCTCTTAGTTGATAAATTAGAATAATTAGTTTAATCAGCTTTAGTATACTGCTTAGTTCGCATTTGATAATCTAGTTTAAAGTAATTAGTTTAATTAGTTTTAGTTTAATTATCATCTTAGTTTATAATGATCGAATCAATCTATTCAAACCCCCAAATGTATATGTATATTATTCGTAATTGAGAAAAACATCGAAAGGACCGAACAGTTGTTTCCTCGAGAGATACGACTTGAGTCAAACTCATCACCCTACAGTTACCTCGTACACTTGCGAACAAACTGACGTGCTTTTAAATTAATTATTAAAAACGGGGTGCACAAAAGTTTGAGTCATGAACTTAAGCAAATTTAAAACAAAGAGTGCGAATATACACACCCTCATTTATTTATTAGGTCACCCCACTACAAAATATTATCACAAAAATATCAATATCACCCTAAAGCCCTAGACCCCCAAATACTTCATTTTCTTTAATTCTCCAACATCGCTCCAGTCGCCGGCCTACACCTCCGCCACCACCATGGCCCCCGTCTATTGTAGAAAATAAACAAAAAATGCGCACGCCGCCATGGCTACGGTGCCATTGAAGAAAGAAAGAAAATGCCTTGAAAGAAAATTTTTTTGAACCAAACACAAAATACATGTTCAAAAAATCGATTTGAACTCAAAACACATGTTCGAAAAATTAATCTGAACACAAAATACATGTTAGAAAAACTGATGCGATTGCCCCTTTTTGGGATAAAAAAGGGTTGTTTGGAAAAAAAATCCAACAACATTGTATCGTTCGATTAGAATTGTTTGAACACATGAGTTTTGTTTGAGAAACCAGAGACAAACACCCGTATTTTTCATTTATTTCTTACATTTTACCGCCTAGATCCGTCCCTTACCTTTCACCACCCATCACCATTTTTTCATCTTCCTGTTCGGCGGTGGCGCAATGGCGACAGCTATGGCGGAGGCGGCGAAGGTGTGACGGGCAGTGTTAATGGAAGAGTTGGAGTGGTGGGGAAGGGTTTGAGGAGACGATTTATTTGGGGTGTTTAGTATTTGTGGGATAACTTTGATATTTTTGTTGATTTGTTTTGATGGAGTGAACTCATAAATAAATGTGGTGCGTATATTCGCTATCTAAAGTAAATCAAATGTAAATAAATCCACTTTTATATATTATAAAATAACTTTTTGCAGATTACATTATACGTCTAATTATAATTTAACTTGTTATCATCACATACCAATAGTTATAAACTCGGCAAAATTATCTTTTTAGTCCGGTAAGTAACCACTCTTTGACATTTAGTCCAGTTTTGGGTCACACTTGAAAATTAGACCACTAAGTGGACTAAATGCTGATTTTTGGTCCAGTGAAATGGTCAAAGCATTGTACAGTCAGCTTTCAATTTTCAATCTTTTTTAGGTAAGTGGCCACGTCAGCTTTTCGTTAAACATGACCTGCTCCAGGCGGTCAGTGGACCAAAAAATTAGCATTTAGTCCATTTAGTGGACTAATTTTTAAGTGTGACCCAAAACCCGACTAAATATCAAAGAGTGGTCACTTAGCGGACTAAAAAAGTAATTTTGCCATAATACTCATCTTTTGCATATTTGTGATGTATAATTATTTATCACCCGTCTATTGTATACACTCTTCAACAATGTCTTGTATATTAATTAGTGTCCACCATGCATCTTGAAACTGAGTCTATGATATACTGATTGTTTAACCGTTGCACACGAAAGGTTATAAAATTATTTAATATACCATAAATGTACTGATTAAATCACTACAAGAAAAAAAATCAAATTACCTATAGAGAAATTATCTGTAATAATTAATGTGAAAAACCTATAAATTGTAGGTAAAATTATTGTATATAAAATGATTGTTTTTAAATATTTACTAACAAAATTTAAAACTGTCGATATATACCTACAATATTTCTATCAATAAATTAAAAAAATGCTGATGATTTATTGGCAATTAGTGGGTATAATTTAATGAAAATCTTATATTTCTTATTTTGTTTGTGGACAACAGTAAAATTGAGTGACAAAATGATTCTTTTTCCGTACATAGTATTTAATTTTTTAAAGTGGATTTATAAAGACAATTAAAATATATGTAAAACTTGGGGAAACAATTCTAATTGCAATGTCTAATGTTTGCCTAGCACTGACCCCTTATAACGGATCAGCAAAAAACTCAACAATTTCAGTTGAAAATACCAACCAATTCTTGATATTAGAAACATTTTTGAACTGATTTACAGTGGTTGGAATCAACTCCATAAACAAACATGGGTTACTACTTGATTTCAATTCGGCCTTTTTCCTTCTCCCCAAATTCTGATCTCTTCTCATTTCGTTCTGCCTTTTTTCTGACTATCATCTACTTGTCCAGCTCCAAGAACGACACTAATAACCTGAACAGTCTCGAGTGGATCTCATTTTCAATGCATCTTCGACTGGGTTTCGGAATGGATCATCGTGTGAAAGATGCACTCAAGACAAGGCGCGTGGATAATGATCACTACAATCCAAAAGGATATAACATGCATGCAGATGTGGAGAGTAACAACTGTGCAACAAGACAAAATGAAGGCAACGGGCAAAATGAGGATTGTGATGACACTTGTGTTGATATGAATGGCTCGGATGACCTTAGATAGCTGCCATGCATCAACTAAACCCTAGTTGTAGGTTTATAAAAGGATAATGTAGTGTGTTGCTTTTCATCCAACCAGAAATTGTATGTTCTTATTCAAAAAACATTAATGGCATTTTGGCTTGTGATCAAGCTTTCATTTTCAAGTTTTAACTTTGCATTTAATGCATATTTTAACATTTCTTTTCATGGTACCAGAGTCATGTGATCTTGTCTCCATATAAATCTGATAGTTTTCTTTTAAATCTTCATCATGTCCGACACGGCCACCTCAAACACACAACACACCAATACATCAAACCAGAATCCCCTCATTTAGCCAAATAGTCAGCTTATATCTACTAAACTTGATGAATCAAACTTCCTCATTTGGAAGCAGCAAGTCATAACAGCCATCAGAGGATATGGTGTTGAAAATCTCATCAATGGAACCTATGTGGCTCCAGAAAAATTCATTCTTGATGAACAATCAGGACAAACAACATCAAATCCTGAATATCTGCAATGGATGAGACAAGATCAGCTCTTAGCCTCTTGGCTAATGTCATCCCTGTCTCAAGGAATCATGATTTTAATGGTGGGATTGAGCATTGCAAGAGAGATCTTGGAAACTATAGAAGGAAACTTTGCGAGTCAATATGCTGCCAAGGTCATGCAATAGAGGCTGAAGCTGGAAACCTTAAAAAAGGGCACTTTATCCATGAGAGAATATTTGAACAAAATAAAAGGATGCTGTGATTTGCTTGCAGCTGTTGGAGAAAAGGTGTCTGCGAAAAAAAATCCTACATGTCCTAACTGGTTCAGGACCAGAATATGACTCAGTTGTGGTGAATGTAACATCTAGATATCCTCCTCATTCCCTTTGTGAAGTCCACTCCCTGCTCCTCACTTATGAGTCTAGAATGGAGATGAATCAAGGCTCAACTGTCAATTTTGAAGGATCACAGCACTTTGCTAATGTTGTTACTCAGAATAATAGAGGATTTTGTCCTGGTTTTGGCCAAGGAAAAGGGGGTAGATATAACAATCAAACCATAGAGGAAGGAATGGCTATAGAGGAAGAGACAGAGGGAGAAATCAAAACAGCAAGCCTCTCTGTCAGATTTGTCAAGGAGTTAGCCACAGTGCTGATAAGTGCTGGTATAGATATGATAATCAAGGAAACGACAACTCATCTTCCTCTCAGCAAGTGAGTCAATCTGCAAAAAGAAATCCTACACTTAACTTTGTTCAAATGCTGCAGCTGGTGGATATTCTGATGTTGGATCTGAAATGAGTTGGTTCCCTGATTCAGGAGCCTCAAACAATGTAACTAATGAGCTGGAAAATCTGAATATTGCTTCTGAGTATCATGGCAACAACAAGCTGCAAATGGAAAATGGTGAAGGAGCAAACATTGCTCACTTTGGTAATTCCTTTCTCAAAAACTCTGATGAGTCCATTAGTCCTAAAGTTTTCATTCTCAAAAATCTCCTTCATGTACCTAATATTATTAGAAACTTGTTATCTCATTTCTAAATTTGTCAAGGATAATAAAGTGTTTTTTGAATCCCATCCCTCCTTTTATCTTGTCAATGACCTAGCAACTCAAGAAATTCTGCTCAAGGGCACACTTAGGGAAGGATTGTACTAGTTCAACCTCCAAAGCCACAAGATTACCAATAAAGTTTCAGCTGAACCATCTCCTCAGCCTTTCTGTTTTTCTTTTAAAATATATGAGTGTTCCAACATTGATATTTGGCATCAAAGTCTTGGACACATCAACTTAGTTAATGTTGAGAGAGCCCTCAAGGATTATAATATACCTTTTCAAGTTAATAAAACTTCTAGTTTGTGTTAGTCTTGTGCTCTTGCTAAAAGTCATCAGCTTACCTTTTCTAGTTTTGATTCTATATATAGTTCTCCTTTTGAACTTGTTCATACTTATTTATGGGGTCCTTGTCATGTTAAGTCTGCTAATGGTTGTAGCTACTATGTGAGTTTATAGATCACTATTCCAGATTTACTTGGATATATTTGCTGAAAGCCAAGTCTGATGTGTATGAGGCCTTTGTCAATTTTAATTCTTTAGTTGAGAACCAATTCAGTAAAAAAATCAAAATGGTGCAGATTGATGGTGGAGGAGAGTACATTGCACTCAAAAGGTTTTTTTTTCAGGATAATGGTATACCACACAGAATATCTTGTGCCTATACATCTCAGAAAGATGGTTTGGCAGAAAGAAGGCATAAGGATATTGTGAATATGGGATTGTCTTTGCTAGCTCAATCAAGTTTACCTCTGAGTTTTTGGGCAGATGCTTTTGCGACATCTACCTATCTTTTGAACAGAGTTCCCAGCAAGCCACTGCAATTCAAAACACCACTTAAGATCCTTTATGGACTCAAACCTCATTACAAGAGATTAAGAGTCTTTGGCTGCGAATGCTACCCTCATTTAAGGTCTTACAACAAGCACAAGATGGAATACTGATCATGTGCAGGAGTGTTCATTGGATATAGTAATCAGTATAAGAGATATAAAGTTTTACTGCTAGATAAGAGGATCATAATCACTCGGAATGTGATATTTGATGAAGGGGTTTTTCCTTATAAAGTGAAGCTGAGTGTGCAGAAAGTTATGGACCACAATGATCCACTTGTGGTCCGTATCATCCCCACAACACATAACTTGGATAGCTCAGGTGTGAGTGCTGGAGTGAACAAGAACATTGCAAATGAGAGCTCTCTTATACATAGCCCAATCAATATTCAATCCTCATGTTATGAATGAATATGATTATAATGCAATAAACAGAAAACGTAAAGAAGACACAGATTTACGTGGTTCACGAAATTGGCTACGTCCACGGGCAAAGAGAAGAATTGATTTTTATTACTGATTAGGGTTACGGATTTCTGATCTCAAAGACCATATTTATAGTATTGAGAGAATACACCAAATTGGGCATAAGGCCTAAAAGTGCATACCGTTTGTTCAAGACATATCAACACCTCAGCATAAACTCGCCGAAGCGAGAGATTCAAGACATATCAACACCTCAGCATCAAGAGAGACCTCACCTTCTGCCAGTAATTCACTCAGCTCAGGGAGTAGTATTCAAGCCATACCATTGTTTGTTCAGATGCCTCCAATCAACAATGATTCAGAAGGCTCACCTGCACAGGAGGTTCCTTCAAGACACCCCATGATCACAAGGTCAAAGATAGGAATCTACAAACCTAAGGCATATAACACTACTTTCACTAAGGATACTGAACCTTATTCCCTCACTGAGGCTCTTAACTCCAAGAAACGAAATCAAGCCATGCAAGAGGAAATAGATGCATTGATCAAAAACAATACCTGGCATTTAGTTGAATTGCCAAAAGGAAAGAACATTGTTGGGAGCAAATGGATTTTCAAATTAAAAAGGCATGCAGATGGAAAGATCTCTAAATACAAGGCAAGACTAGTGGCTCAAGGATATTCCCAAATGCCTGGATTTAAATTTTCTGAGACTTTTAGTCCTGTAGTGAAGCATAGAATTATAAGGATCATGCTTTCCTTGGCTGTGAATTACTCTTGGAATGTCAGACAATTAGATGTGTGCAATGCTTTCCTGAATGGGGAGTTAAGTGAGGAAATATACATGAGGCAGCCACCAGGATTTGAGAAGGGAAACAATCAGATGGTGTGCAAGTTGTCTAAGGCCTTGTATGGTCTGAAGCAAGCCTCAAGAGCATGGTTCAGCAAGGTTAAGTATGTTTTGATCAGAATGGGATTTCGAGACTTCAATGCTGATTGTTATTTGTTCTACAGGATAAAAGGTCAGGATTTTCTCTTTGTGTTGATCTGTGTTAATGATATTCTTGTTACAGGGTCTACTCCCATACTAATTACATCAGTTTGTCAAAGTGTTTGGCCAAAACTTTCCCATTAAGGATCTTGGACAAAATCAGTCATTTCCTTGGGATTGAAATTACTAGAACAAGTGATGGAATGCACTTGTGTCAAGAAAAGTACATCAAGAAGCTCCTTGACAGATGCAAGATGGAATTGGCTAATCCTACTCCTACACCAATGGTATCATCCCTACAACTTTCCAAATATCAGGGAATGCCCACAGTGAATGGAACTAAATGTAGAAGTGTTGTTGGAGCCTTGCAGTATGTGACTTTGACAAGACCTGAGTTGAGTTATAGTGTGAACAAAGTTTGTCAATACATGTCAGCCCCTTTGGACACACATTGGAAAGCTGTGAAAAAGGATCTTGAGGTATTTGGCAAGAACAAGGAGTTATGGTCTATACATCAGAAAATTTGCATATCTTAACCTAAGTGCCTTCTTTGATTCAGACTGTGGAATTGATGTAGATGATAGAAGATCAACCACTGGATACTATGTTTACTTTGTAGATAGCTTGATATCATGGTGCTCAAGGAAATAACCTTATGTGTCAAGATCCAGTACTGAGGCAGAATACAAGAGCTTGGACAATGTTGCATGTGAAGTGACATGGATCAGCTCTCTACTTGGAGAAATGGGGTTGTATCCTCCTATAATAACTCTAATTTGGGTTGATAACCTTAGTGTTATAGCTCTAGCCACTAATCCCATTCTGCATGCTAGAACAAAGCATGTGGCTCTTGATTACCATTTTGTGAGAGAGAAAATTGTAGCTGGAAAATTAAAGGTACAACACATTCTAGCTTTTGAACAAGTTCCAGATGCTTTAACCATGTCATTGTCTTTCCAATCCTTCTTTAAGATCATAAGTAAACTCAACATAATTTGCAAGAGCACGATCGAATTGAGGGGGCATGTGAAAGATGCACTCAAGACAAGGCGCGTGGATAATGATCACTACAAGCCAAAAAGATATAACATGCATTCAGATGTGGAGAGTAACAACTGTGCAACAAGACAAAATGAAGGCAACGGGAAAAATGTGGATTGTGATGACACTTGTGTCGAGATTAACGGCTCGGATGACCTTGGAAAGCTACCATGCATCAGCTAAACCCTAGTTGTAGGTTTATAAAAGGATAATGTAGTGTGTTGCTTTTCATCCAAGCATAAATTGTTTGTTCTTATTTAGAAAACATTAATGACATTTTGGCTTGTGATCAAGCTTTCATTTTCCAGTTTTAGATTTGCATTTAATGCATATTTTAGCATTTCTTTCACATCGAGTCAGGACCCGAACGAACTTTGAACAATTTCCACACGAACCAAAATTTGTTCCCACTTGGCTAAGGATTATATGGATGTCGAGATGATGCTTTTAAGACCACCATAATCTACGGTTATGAGCATACATATATATTGGATGACATGTACTTATTATTCTCAACTGTGAAGCACCGACACGTTGGTGAGAGTGACGTACCGGTGTCGGTACATTTTGGATACGGGAGTGTTATGGGAACGGTTCCATATGCACCTTAAAAGTATCTGAATTTCAGAAAAGAAAAATAAAAAAAGGACACGGATGAGACTCGTATCCGAGAGAAAAAGAGTTTTATCCATCAATAACAAACACAAAAGTTCAGTATCCATCAATACTTCTATTGGGCAAATCTAAAACTCACTAAAAAAAAAAACTACAAATTTACCAATCTTGGCAACATATCCGCATTCCACAGCTGTGACAAACTCGATTTTTAAATCGATTCTTCTTTGTGTTTTTCATATTTACAAGATAGTAGCTCTTCCATCAGGTATTTTGTATTATAATTAATCACCCTTCTAATTTATATGTACTCTGACTCCATGTATCATGTATGTGTTGTGGTGAAAGGGAAAGGAAAAAAAATAGAAGCTTGAAACAGACGAAGAAGAAGAAGTAAACATTAGAAAGTAAAAAATAAAAGTGGGTTTTATTTATTTTATTCATCTTTATATGTGTAGATGGTTTTTAAGCCACATGATATGATGTGAATGCAAGTTGGCAAGCAATAAATTGGGAGAAGAAATTTAACTTTAAAACAATTAATACCTACTTTATGTCTTGTCTGTTTTTTTTTTTTTCTCATCATAGGTTGTAGTGGGAACACTTAATACCTACTTTATGCCTCGTATAGAATGAGATGGTAATGTATTTTTTCTTTTGTCATCAGAGGTTGTAGTGGGAACAATTAATACCTACTTTATGCCTACGTATAGAATTAGATGGTAATGGGAAAAGATGAATAAAGACTCGAACAATTATTTTAGGACCCCTTTCATGAATAACTCGAATCATTAGAAAAAAAAACATTTGAAGGAAAAAAGGTTAATCCATTTCCGTTATGCATCCCATGAAACTGAATAACAGGAATATAGAGAGTAACAGGAGGCAGCAGATGCAAAACAAATATGGAACACACGGAAATCAGTTAATCCTTGGCAACCTGCTTTCACTAAGTCTACTTTGTTAAAGTAGTGCCACAATAAATAATATTAAAAAGAGTTGTTTTAATAGCTCAAAATTGATTTACTGAATCTCTATATTTTTAAAAGTTGTGATTGTATTTTGAATTGTTTAACTTGTTTTGTAATTTGAATTATTATGATGAGGATGTGAATTAATTAGTTCAATTTTAATTTTCAGGTTACATATTATGTCCTCGAGTTCATCTTCAATAAGTAAATATGCTACATCAGGAGAAACTCGTGATGAAAATAATCTTCTTTAGGAGTACGTGACTACATTAGAATACAGACCGGATGGTGGTGGTGGAAATAAGAAATGGAGTTTTACCTGTCAATTGTCTTTTATGGGTTCTTACTCTAGAGTAAAAGCTCAATTGTTGAAAGTGTCCGGTCAAGGGATTCGCCATGTACTAAGGTAACTTCAGAGTACCTTACTCAATTGAATCGATTGAATAAAGTGGCGGAAGAACGATCAAAGACAAAAGAAGTTCCTTTACCACATAATTCGGCCGATTCTCTTGGCTTGAGAAAAAGAAAGCTTGGAAATTTAGAAAAAGTATTTAATCTTGACTCACGAGAGCATTTGAAAAGTGACATTGCAATGATGTTTTATTCGGCTGGCTTGCCATTTCACTTTGCTAGGAATCCTTATTATATAAGTTCATATACTTATGCGGCAAGTAATTCAATTTCTGGGTTTCTTCCCCCAGGATATAATGCCTTGAGAACCACACTTTTGCAAAAAGAGAGAGCACATATTGAGAGATTACTCCAGCCAATCAAAGAGTCGTGGTCTGAAAAGGTTGTGAGTATTGTCACTGATGGGTGGACTGATCCACAAAAAAGAACTCTGATTAGTTTTATGGCTACTTTTGAAGGAGGTCCGATTTTTTTGAAGGCAGTTGATGGGTCAAATTAGTACAAAGATAAACATTATATACTAGAGTTGATCAGTAGTACAATCTCGGAGGTCGGGCCACATAATGTGGTTCAAATTATTACTGATAATGCTCCTGGTTGCAAAGCTGCTGGTATGCTTATCGAGATTGATTACCCTCATATTTTTTGGACTCCATGTGTAATACATACGTTAAATCTTGCTTTAAAGAATATTTGTGCGGCTAGAAATACTTAAAGGAATGAGATTGTTTATTCATAGTGTCACTGGATCACAGAAACTGCTGATGATGTTTCGTTCATTAAAGATTTATCATGAATCATTCAATGAGATTAGCTATGTTTAATGAGTTTGTTCCTTTGAAGTTACTTGCTGTTGCATATACGAGGTTTGCTTTTGTCATTGTGATGTTAAAAAGATTCAAACTCATTAAGCGTGGTCTTCAGAGTCTGGTAATTAGTGAACGGTGGAGTTCTTACAGAGAGGATGATGTAGGAAAAGCAGCTACAGTGAAAGAACTAATTTTGAATGATTTATGGTGGGACAAAATTGATTATATTGTTGAGTTTACAAGACCTATTTATGAAATGCTTCGGAAGTGCGACACGGATAAACCCACTCTTCAATTAGTTTATGACATGTGGGATACAATTATTGATCAAGTGAGGAAAGAAATATATAAGCTGAAAAGAAAAGAGGGTAATTATTCGGCTTTCTATAGTGTTGTGAATTCAATACTCATTGATAGATGGTCAAAGAATTGCACGCCACTCCATTGCATGGTTCATTCTCTCAACCCAAGGTAATTCTATATGCTTGCTTAGGTCGATAATCATAATTTTTTTCTAATATTTATTTATTTATTGTATAGATACTATAATACAGAATGGCTCGAGGGTGGTACAAATCGACTTGCTCCTCATAGGGATATTGAGATTTCGTATGAAAGAAACAAGTGCTTTAGGAGATACTTTCCAAATAGTGAAGATAGAACCAGTGCTAATTTGGAATTTGCAAGATTCTCAGGTTGCTTGGATGTATTTGGTAATTATGACTCGTTGGATGACAGGGGGAAGTTAGATCCAAAAGCTTGGTGGATAGTACATGGGGCTTCACAACCTTTACTTCAAAACCTAGATTTGAAACTTCTTGGTCAACCTTTTTCTTCTTCTTGCTCAAAACGTAATTGGAGTACATATTCATTTATTCATTCTATGAGAAGGAATAAAATTAATCCCAAAAGAGCTGAAGATCTAGTATATGTACATACAAATCTTCGTCTCTTATCAAGAAAAAGTGAGTTTACAATTCAGGAGAGACCAAGATGTGGGATATTGGAGGAGATGAATGAGATTCTTTTGAGGGTGCTGGAGTTCTTGAGGTTGCAAGCTTATCTCTTGATGAACCAGATATTGAAGCTATACTTTTTACGGATGATGGCAATGGTGGAGATGAAATTAGTACGATTCCTATTTAATTGTGATGGGGAGATTTTATTTACTATTTTGGTGTTATTTTGAGTTCAATTATGAAACTTGTTGCTATGATATTTTTAAAATAATTTGGATTTGTTCGTATTTTAACTTTGATATTTTGAGATTTCATTTTTATATGATTGGAATTTTGTTTGTTTGTTTTTTGAATTGTAATTAGTGCATGTTATATATATATATATATATATATATATATATATATATATATATATATATATATATATATATATATCACCCCTATATATTAATGCAAAATCCTCCTAACCTATGTGTCTGCTTCGTATGCTTCGTTAGGAAAATAAAAATTATGGTGCTTCGTTTGCTTATGTGTCATCCGAGCCTAATATTTACCTAATTTAATACTTTTCTCTTTATTGTATTTACTTAACTTGATTCTTTTATTATATTTTTCCTTATTCAATACTTTCCTTTAATTCTCCTAATATAAAAATATAAGTAAGTCATATATAATTAGTATATAAGATCTAAATTAGTTATTTTAATTAAAAGACAATCTATATATGAAATATTTTTAATTACTTAAAAAATATTATGAAAATAATTAAATAAGTTTTATTGATAATAGAATTTAAAATAATTTTACTTTTGGAGTTTTAAATATTCCATATAGGTAAAATATGAGTTATTTACAATAATCTAAGTATGTAACCAAATATTAATAATGCACTCAATCTAAACATAAAAATATTTAATTATAATAATAATTAATAAACATTATAGACACCAGTACAATGAGACACGGGTTGAGGGTATGGCATTTTTTAAATATCTCAAAGTATGTAACTAATAATTATTAACGAATTTATTCTAAACATTAATAAAATAATTTAATAATAATGATTAATAAAATAGATATTACAYGGGTTCAGAATGTTACGCCTTTTGAATTTTTGTAAGTACGTAACTAATATTATTAATGAATTTAATTTAAACATCAAATATAAAATTATTTAATATTTATAATAATTAATCAATAGAATAGACATCTACAAGGCACGGGTTGAGAATACATTATTTTAATTTTTTATTTTAAATTTTAAATTTTATAAATATCACAAATATTTTTTTATTTATCTTTTAATAAGTCCTGTGTAATACACGAGTGTTAAACATATGTATATTAATGCAAAATCCTCCTAATCTGTGTCTGCTCCGTTTGGATAATAAAAATATTTTGTGCTTCAGTTGCTTACGTGTCATCCAAGTCTAATATATACCTAATTTAATATTTTCCTTTTATTGTATCTTGCCTAATTTCATATTTTCTTTTTATGATACTTAACTTAACTTAATAGTTTTCTTTTATTATATTTTTTTCTAATTCGATAATTTTTTATATACTCCTAATATTAAAATATAAATAAGTCATATATAATTAGTAGAAAAAATCTAAATTAATTATTTTAATTAAAAAATAAGTTACATATGAAATAATTTTAATTACAATAAAACTTATTTATGAAAATAATTAAATAAATTGTATATATAATAAAAGTTGAAATAACTTATTTATGAAATTTTAAATATTTTGTATAGTTAAATTATGATATATTTGCAATAAATTGAGTATGTAACTAAATATTAGTAATGAATTCAACCTAAATATAAAAAAAAATATTCTATAATAATTAATTAATATTTATTAGACAATGGTACAATCCGAGAAGGCTTGGGAGTATGACACCTTTTGAATTTTTCAAAGTATGTAACTATAATTATTAATAAAATTAATCTACACATAAAAATATAAAATGAGTTAATAATAATTAATTAATATAGATTAGAGATGGGTTGAAAATGTGACATCTTTTGAATTTTTATAAGTATGTAAATATAATTATTAACAAATTTAATATAATTATTAAAATATAATATCAATTAATAATTAAGAACATATCCTTTCAACTTTTTATTTTAAATTTAAAAATTTTTAATTTTCACATATATTTTTAGTTATTTATAAATCCCGTGTATATATATATATATATATATATATATATATACCGTACCCGTATCCTTAAAATTTAGAAAAATAACGTATCCGCGTATCCGTATCGTACCCGTATCAGTGCTTCATAGATTCTCAATTAAGCTTGGATCCATAATCCGGTCAAAAAATGATGGATAATATATGTTTCGATATCGACTATGTAGCACTACATTGCAAATTTAACCTGCTAACTAATGATGTTTCGCATTTTCGTGTATTTCTTGGGCTAAATTGAAAAGAAGAACATTATCATGTCATGAATTTGGGATAATGAATTGAAAAAATAAAAAATAAACAATTGATACGAAGAACCATATCAACAAATGAATTGAAAGAAATAATGTCATCTTAATTTTCTTTCATTTTTCTTGTTTCTTATATCTACATAGAGGTAGGCTAGTGTAATGTCATGTCATTTAATATTTACGAAAAACAAAAAATCCCTAATTTTGGGGTGCCACATTATTTGTCCCACAAAACTTTCGCGGAATTGGAGAGATTGAATTATAATTAACAAAAATTTAAAGTCATTATCCTAAATTGCAATGCAAAAAATTATCGAACTAAAATACGAAACAATATCAATTAGCTGATTAATTCTTAAACCATGTGCAGATCTGTAGTGTAGCAGGTAATGACGTGATATAATGAAAGTAAAATTGAAGTTTTGGAGCAAAATGACTGTTGATGGTCCACAACCACAAGACTATATCAGTATTATAACTAGGCGTGGTCACGACGTATAGTTATTCACTCGAACAGCACGAGACAGAAGACTAATCACACAAGGGCGTGTCACCCTTAATCATAAAAAGTACGCTGGCATTCATCCTATATCTTCCTTATTTTCAAGATTTGTTATATGTGTCTCTCTCTAGTCAAATTTATTATATATGTTAAATGAATAATCCTTCTGGTTTATATGTATGTTTTTCACCCATGGGAAACGCAACAGTGGCCCTGAGAAGGAGTTTAGAGGCCTGGCTTACTCCGTGCCAGCAGCCGCGTTAAGACCGGGCAAGTGTTTTTCGGGCGGGCTTTTGCAGTACCCGGTGCTTCCCAAATTTTCTTTTATTAACGGAAAACACCACTTTCTTGCGATTACGCGGTTTATTCGAATATAAAATCCAATCTTGGTGTTTAGTTGTCATTTGATCTTAATATTTACCTAATTTATTATTTTACTTTTAATGTAAGTTTAACTAATTTAATATTTCTCTATTATTACATTTTGCCTAATTTAAATTTTTTATTTTATTATATGTTACTTAATTCATTATTTTCCTTTTATCATATTTTGTCTAATTACATATTTTTTCCTTTATTATCCTAATATAAAAATATAAATAAGTCATGTAATTAGAAAAGAAAAACTATATTGAAATATAGCTTTTATTTATGATAAAACTGAAATAGTTTTATTTTTATTTTTCAAATATTTAAATTAAATTGAATTATTTAGTATGTAACCAAATATTTTAAACAGATTAATCTAAACAAAAAAAAAATATAATAATAATAATAATAATAATAATAATTAATAATAAATATTGATTAGACACCAGTAGAACGTGACATATGTTGAGAATATGACATATATTGAAAATTTTTAAATATTTAACTAAAGCTTATTAGTTGATTTAACTTAAAAATACTACTACGGGAAAAAAAGGTAGGAATCATAAAATTGAACAATTCTAGTAATAGAATAATTTCCTTATCATAATCTTTCACACTTTTAATTTCAAATGCAATTTTACTCTCAAGTCTAGTAATTAATAATATATTAATTTCCTTGTGATATATAATCCTAATAATATAATAAACTTGATGAATGTAAACATAAATTATAAAAAAAATTATATTCATCACACATAATAATTGCAAAAAAATTAAAAACTTCCATATTCATTGTAGAAGAAATCCACTACAAAAAAACAACATTTTATCATGGGAAAATCCCTCGATAATCAAGAAGAAGTCCTCGATAATTTGAATAACAAGGGGAATATCGAGGGCATCTTCTCTCGATAAAACCCTTCTCGATAAATTTTACTGGGGGGAAATAGTGCCCTCGGTAAACATCTCGAGGGAAATACCGATGAGTTATTTTTTCAGTAAATCTTTTGAGATTTGAATCGGATAACCCTCGAAAAAATCGAGGGGAATACTGCCTCAGAAAAATCAAGTGGAATATTGCCCTACGTTTTTTTTAGATTTTAGTTTTTTTAATTATTATTATTATTAATCTCTATTTTTATTAAAAATACCAAAAAAAGATTCACGAACTGAAAACTAAACATGAGTTAATCCAAGCCTGGTATTCCTGCTGCTCCACTTGTTGTTGCTCCACACTTAAGAGTTCAAAATGATTGTACCTATTTTCCATAGCTTGCTGAGCTCGTCTCGTGGCCTCAAGCTCCTCCCTCAGCAATTGAATCTCCCTCACCTGATTCCTGTCGGATTGAGAGAAGAAAGAGTCGCTGCCTTTGAAACCCTCCGCAGAAGCCACCAACTTCCCGAAGTAACCAGTGTCGTAATGTCGCCCCTTACTCGACTCGACGACGTAGAGATGAAAAAATCCAAGATCAACCTCATCATCTGGATCATTGTGAAAAAGCACGTACTTCTCGTGAAATACAAACAATTAGTAAATTTACACGAAAACCAAAAACCAATTAATTTATAACTAATTGCATAAGAGATACTTATATTGGTATTATCATATCCCATATCAACCCACGTGCCATCGCCAGATGATAATTATGTAGTAAAGCTAATTTAAATACATTTTAAGTGCGTAAAATGACATTATATAATTTATTTAATGCAATTATATTTTTTAAATATTATTTTCTATATATTTTTATTTTATTAAAGGGACCGAGGGCACTTTTTGCCCTCGGGAAAAATCAAGGGGATCTTAATGCCATCGGTTTTTTTGGGCGATCTGGTCCCCTGTTTTTTTTAATTAAAAAGATTGAAAAAAAAAATTGGAAAACATATTTACAAATCAATTAGTATTTACAATAATGGAACTCACCTTTTGGTATCTTCACAAAAATAATGATACTTCAGTATTTATTTCAATAGAATAAGTCAATCGATCATCGTGTATATTATTGATCATATTACATGTCAATACGTACACACGTTCGATGATAATAAAGTAGTAAAGCTAAGATAAATACTTTTTAAGTATAAGTAATGACATTATATGATTTACTTTAATTTAATTATATAATTAAAATATTTTTACTCTTTTTTTATTATTTTAGAGGGAACAAGGGCTCTGTTTGTCCACGGAAAAAATCGAGGGGATCCTGATGCCCTCGGTTTATTCCGAAGGCAAACATTACCCTCGATTTTCCGAGAGTATTTTGCACTTGGTATATTTGCCTTCGAAAATCTTTTGATATTGCCTTTGGTAATAATGATAGCAAATATTAGCGCTGAGTTTTCGAAGGATTTATTGAGAGTTCCGTAAACGAAAGCATTTACCCTCGATAAAGCCTAAGCACTCGAAAATGACTTCATTAATATCGAGAACAATTTTCCTTGAATAATAACTCAATATATTACTGTTTCTTGTAGTACTTAATTCACAAGTTAAAAAAACAAAAGTAGGAAATAAAATAATATAATTACAATTATAATAATAAAGTATATATTAGGTTAAACCAATCCAAGAACCAAACTTAAATCTACGAATTTGTTATATACTAAGTTTCTTTTCAAAATTAAAACAACAACAACAAAATTAATAATACTAATTTATAAATTAGTTCAATGTAAAATTTTTATTTTTGGTAAACTATATTGGCCACATTCCAAACAAGGTACGTGATGTTGGTCATCATCAAACAATGTCAGTTGACAAATTCATCAAAAAAGGTATAAAGAAGCCCGATTAAGTTTTTTTGCTAACGTGGCGTGATTTAGTATTCTCTTATCATTTTTCTTTAATTTTAAATATTAAATTAAAAAAAAAAAACTGGGAAAATTTTCATTTTTGGTCCATTATATTGGCCACATTCCAGAAAAGGACGTTAAATTAGCCATTATCAAATCATATCTGCTAAGTTAACCAATTTATCAAAAAAAGTCCAAAAAATTCTGATCGGATTTTTTTCCTGACGTGGCATGATTATATATTATTTTATTATTTTTCTTTTATTTAAATATTAAGTTGTAGACAAAAACCTGTTTTGCCTTCATTTTATTTTCTTTTAATCAAATTAATAAAATCTTAATTAATAAGAAAAAAGAATCAGTGATAAATATATAAACATAACATAAATCTTCAATAATTATAAAAATAATATAATAATTTATATGATTTTTATTTTATTAAAATTATAATTAATCAAAATTAATAAACTCGGAGATAAATATAAAAATATAAAATGAATCTTAAAAAAATAATAAAACATATATGAGAAAATCTATTATAAATGAATTTTTAACTCTCTATATTTGTTATATATTTTTTAATATTTGTATTATATTTTTATATTTATAAATAATTTATATTATTTCTTATTGATTATAATTTTATTAATTAGATTAACGAAAAGAGAAAAGAAGAACAGAAAAAGAAAAAGGAGAGCAAAACACATTTTTGTCTTTAATTTATTTTGTATAATTATAGAAAACTGATAAGAAAATATAAAATTATACCACTTTAGAAAAAAAATTCGATGAAAGCTTTTATGGACGTTTTTTTTTTTGATGAATTGGTTAACTTAATGTACCTTTTTTAAAATGTGGCCAATATAATGGACCTAAAACGAAAATTGTCCCAATTATTTTTTTAAATTTAATATTTAAAATTAAAGAAAAATCATAAGAAAATATTGAATCACGCCACATCAGCAAAAAAGTCCGATCGGATTTTTTTTGTACCTTTTTTTGATGAATTGGCCAACTTAATAGACGTTGTTTGATGATGGCCAACATCACGTAACTTTTATGGAATGTGGCTAATATGGTGGATCAAAAATTAAAATTTCCCTTAATTCAATAGTTAGTGCCTTATTTTATATTTTTTCTTTCCAGAAAACGTTAACAATTTAACATTTATAATATATATAGTATTTCTTAGAGGTATGTGATTGCTATTTTTTAAATAATCAATACCAAAAACAATTATTTTTTGTAGGAATTTTAAATTGTAAAGCATTGAAAGGGTTTTGTGTGTAATCGACAGAATATGACACGGTGTGAAATGTTTTATCATTTGAAAAATGAGCGTAATGCACATAATACAAATAATGTGCTTTACAAAAATAAATAAATTAGAATTTGAAGCGAATGGTAGGTAAATCCCGTGTAACACAAGGGGATCAATTCTTTTGCAAATAATTTTATAATGATTTGAATTGAACGATTACTGGCCTTGTTTAAGAAAAATAATGGCCCCATTTGGTGCCGAGAGAATTGAGTAAAAATTAGAGAATTTAACTCAATTGAGGTAGTCAAATCCTCCAAATGATATGTCTAGTAAATAGAGATTAGAATTAATTTTTAAGGTCCAAAACACTAATTTTGAAAAAGTTACATATGAAAATTTTTGTAGAAGAGAGGTATTGAAGTGATAATATTTTCTTCATATTGCAATATATATACTAAATAAAAAGATCCCTATCATATGTGTTTGCCTACAAAACTTTGGGTTATGCATTTTCTTGTGATTCGCATGTTTACTTGGCAAATCTTAGAGGTTTAAAGACTTATTAAAATATAAAAATTATAATCTATACCTAATTTAATATATTTTTTTTTATTATATTTTGTCTAACTTAATCTTTTTATATATTATGCTTGCCTAATTTAATATTTTTTAATCATATTTTGTCTAATTCAATATCTTATTTTATTCTTTTAATATAAAAACATAAAAAAGTAAAATATAATTAAAAAAATCTTAATTACTTATTTCAGTTAGAAACAAATTACTTATTAGATAATGTTAATTACCAAAAAACAATTAATTAATTATGGAAATAATATAAAAAAAGTTATATTTATAATAAATTTTAAATTAATTTCATTCTTATAGTTTCAAATATAAAATATAAGCAAATTACGAGTTATTTGCAATAATATAAGTATGTAACTAGATATTATTAACGAATTGAATTTAAATATTAAAAAATTACACCATAATAATAGTAATTAATAAGTATTGATTAGACACCAATATAATGCGACACGAGATGAGAATATGATATCTTTGTATTATTTCTAAGAATATAGCTAAAAATTATAAATGAATTTAATCTATACATGAAAAATTATTTAATAATAATAATAACAAATTAATAAGTATTCGACATAGGTTGAGAATGTGTTGAATTTTGAATTTCATAAGTATGTAGTAAAATTATTAACAAATTTAATATAAATATTAAAATATAAAATTATTAAATAATAAAAATAAAATAGTTAATAAATAGTAATTAGACATTTGTACGAGTCGTGAATACGATATATTTTGAATTTTATATTTGAAAATTTAAAATTATTTAATTATCACAAAAGTTTTTAAAGTTTATATTTTGATAAATCTCATTTAATAAATTAATGTTAAACTATTAATTATACGTGAGAGCAAGATATCTATTCATGAAGACAATGCAAGAACGACAGTTAAAAAAGAGAATTATCTTCTTCATCGTTTTTATTTTTAGGTAAAAAGTACCGTGTGACATTTTCTATAATAGTCGATTGTTTGTTCTGGTGTGATCTCATGTGGTAGAACAGGGGAATCCAAAACACGTTAAAAATCATCGAGTCAATTTTATATTTCTTATTTCGTTGTGCTTTATTGCTGTTGTTCTAATCAATGGTGCAAATCAGCCAATTGAACTTGAGATTTTCAAATCTGATTAATGAATAAATTTTGGACAACAAGTTTCTAACTTTTACCCATTCTTGTACCTATTGTAATACTTGTTCATATTGATTTTAAAACTAAACACAAATAATTACAATTATTTCAACTAAGTGAAACTTATACAATTCCATTATTTAATTAATATTGTTAATATTCTCCTAAAAAATGATTACTCAGAAAACCTCTCAACTAATAGGACCCAAAGAGCAATATTAAGATAGTAAGAGAAAATGGCGGTTTATGCACTATTCATCATCCACTCGCATGGCTAGCTAGCTGTTGGTCTCCACGAGAGCAAAGTAAACTTGATTTGTAATAATTAAGTAGTGCAATTTACAATGGTAAACTAGCTAACGAACTTCAGTCTTATTGCATCATGGCACATTAGTTGAAAAACTAAAGAAGAGAATAAATAGAAGTGGCGGCTGGTTCTCATTATTACTATTATTTTTTTTTTCTAAAATTTAAATAATTGACTAATCTCCCGTTTCCGCCTACCTAGTCCATCGAGTTTCTTAAGATAGCCGACAAAAAACCTAAAAAGTCCATTCAAGTTTAAGAAACATTGTGTAAACACTATAAAAATTTGCACCCACCCTTCATAATAAACAAATTACTAGTAGTAATTAACATGGGTTATAACTTCATTCCATCATCAATTCTCATCTCTTCTTTACTCATCCAAACAGCCTTTTCGTCCATCCAAGATTCCAAACTTAGCCACTCCTGCACAGACACCCCCAAAAGAAACCCCACTTTCAACACTAACCTGAACCAGGTTCTAACCAATCTCACCCACAGTGCACCTCCAAATTACGGCTTCTCTACTGCATATGCATCGTCGGGCAAATACACTGATTGTGTTTTCGGGCTGGCCCTCTGTCGCCGTGATGTCCCTAAGGACAACTGCACGGCCTGTCTTTCCAACGCAAAAGACAACATCACTCGAGATTGTCCCACTAGCCGAAGAGCGGCCATTTGGTACGATTATTGTTTTTTGAAATTCGCAGACTATAGTTTTTACGGGCAAATAGACACTTTAAACACATACACAATGAAGAGCGACGAAAATGCGCCCCATCCCCAGAAATTCTATAACAAGGCAATAGGATTATTGAGACGCCTATCCAATCAGACTGGTGATGCAGAAGGTATGTTTGCCAAAGGGCATGTATCATTCGGCAATCTGGCGATATACACAATGGCACAATGCACCAGAGATATTTCCAAAGATGATTGCCGGACTTGTCTTGGGTCTGCCGTGGATAAGCTTCCTGGGATTTCTATTATAAATAAAACTGGAGAAGTAGAAACTATTCCTCTAGGTGGGAGGAGTTTTACCGGGAGTTGCTTCGTGAGATATGAGATCAAACCTTTTCTCATTACAAATGATGATTAATATATAAAAGTGTTGTGTTGAGCCAGTGTCCAATTTATAATCGTCCATTGGTTTTCAAGTTTTCTTCGAATAAAGTTATAATCTGCTCTGCTGGGAATATGTATCATCAATTCAATATTTTATGTTTTTTAGTTTTAAATGAACTTTGGAGTAACTGGTGTAGTTCTCTTATATTCTTTGTGCAAGTGTAGCTGAAATTTTCTTGCAATTTTTTAAATATATTCTTATTTAAGTAAATTAGTTCCTATCAAGTGCAAACATTCACTTATTCAATCACGAATTAAAGCCTGCTGCACTTAATATCACGTTTTGTCTATATCTGTCGTAAAGAGAAAGGGTGAAAAAAATCACAAAATTCTAATAGGGTGGAAAAATTCCGCCTAATCATTTTTATACTTTAATTATGGCAGGTGGCATTTACCTTCTACTAAGTTTTTAAATTGACATAATTTAACTCCAATTAACGTCGAAATTTTGAATTTTCGACTGAAGCTTGTGAATGTATCTAAGAAGCTTGTGCTCAGTATGGTACCTACAAAAAGTACAATCAACAATCATATTATTGTACTACCCCTTGAGAGTTAGAATTTTTATAATAAACTCATAAATTGATTCATACTTGCTCTTCCTAACAAGTCCTGAAAGAATCAAATCTCAACTTCTGGCTTGAATGTCACCTGTGTTGAAAATAATAATTCATATTTTTCAATAATAAGTTGGAACATCATTCCAACATGTAGAAGTCAAAGAGTATTTCTTGTAAGTTGTTTACTCTTTACATTTCTTAAGAACTGGGATTTGGAATGGAGTGCCTCTTTGTATCCATTTCTCTCCTATAAATTGTATCCATGATCATGTTTATTGATCATCCAAAAAACAACAAATAAATAAAAACTCTTCTTTTATTCCTTAACAAATTTATTCCGCATATCTAATACCCAACAAATTTGGTATCAAGAGCCGAGTTAGTTTTCTTGGCTAATCTCGCACAATAAAAAAAATAAAAAAATCCACTATGTTTGCACTTACCCCCAACCAAGTACCCATCTTTGATGGAGAACACTACGACTATTGGAGTTGGCTTAGGAGAATACTCTCGGATTTTGCAAGAAAAAACAAGCTGAAGCTACTACCATTTTTTGTGACAACATGTCAACAATTGCAATGACTAAAAATCCGGTCTTTCATGCAAGGTCCAAGCATATCGAACTTCGTCATCACTATATTCGTGATCTTGTCAACGAAAGAGAAATTTCAATGGAGTTCGTCAACACCAATGATCAAGCTGCCGATTTTCTTACCAAAGCCGTGACCATCGAGAAGTTTGAAAAGTTCAAGAAGATGCTGAAAATTATGAATTAAGAAGGGGTGTTGAAAATAATAATTCATATTTTTCAATAATAAGTTGGAACATCATTCCAACATGTAGAAGTCAAAGAGTATTTCTTGTAAGTTGTTTACTCTTTACATTTCTTAAGAACTTGGGATTTGGAATGGAGTGCCTCTTTGTATCCATTTCTCTCCTATAAATTGTATCCATGATCATGTTTATTGATCATCCAAAAAAAACAACAAATAAATAAAAACTCTTCTTTTATTCCTTAACAAATTTATTCCGCATATCTAATACCCAACAACCTGATGTATAAACAATATTACCAAGTGTTTTTCACGCCTTGCTCCTCAACTTTCATCGGCAATCTTTCAATAAACGAGAT
>BMAC01000637.1:306436-334271 GCA_014905375.1 Phtheirospermum japonicum | reverse complement strand
TCTCATTGATCATGGAGCTCTTCTTTACGGGACATGTCTAAATAATCTTATAAATAGGGGACTCAAGCCTCTTATTTCATAACTTCAATTATTCTTACTACAATATAACTTATATTAACTCCAACTCTCATGGATCATGGAGCTCTTCTTTACGGATCTTATTGGGAAATAGAGAGGCGAGCTCTTCTTTAGGGAGAGTCTAGCTCTTATATAGGAGACAAAAACCCTATATTGGGAACACGTCTCTTGTCTATATACAGAGGAAACAAGCCTCACTTTTCTCTCTAAGTTGATTTTTGTTTTGTGCACAACTCAGTGTCAGTTTGTGCACATTAGTTTGTTACCTTGTGCACGTCAGTGCTGAATGGTGTTTTGCACGTGTTGTGAAGTTTTAAGAAAATATGTGCTTGTCGTCGTTTGATGTGGTTGTTGTCATATTTGTTTTGTGCACAACTCAGTGTCAGTTTGTGCACATTAGTTTGTTACCTTGTGCACTTCAGTGCTGAATGGTGTTTTGCACGTGTAGTGAAGTCTTAAAAAAACTTGTGCTTGTCGTCGTTTGATGTGGTTGCTGTCTGATTTGTTTTGTGCACAACTCAGTGTCAGTTTGTGCACATTAGTTTGTTACCTTGTGCACGTCAGTGCTGAATGGTGTTTTGCACGTATTGTAAAGTCTTAAAAAAATATGTGCTTGTCGTCGTCTGTTGTGGTTGTTGTCTGATTTGTTCTGTGCACGATTCAGTGTCAGTTTGTGCACATTAGTGTATTTCCTTGTGCACATCCGTACTGAATGGTGTTTTGCACGTGTCGCGAAGTCTTAAAAAAATTTGTACATGTCGTTGTCTGATGTGGTTGTCGTGTGATTTGTTTTTCTGTCATGTTATATGTGGCATGTATTGTTTTGTGCACTGATTGAATGTGAGCTTTTGCAGATGATGTTGAATGTTCTTCCCACAATTGTGAGCCTGTTCGACAAACTATGGTCATGATACCTAGCTCTTATTTTTAGCGTTCAAGACCATGTAAAACAAATGTGCAATTGGCAGAGTTCAAGACCCTTCATATTATTTTCTTATTTTTATTACTCTTAATTTTGCGACGCAGGTTGTGCACAAACAAATATGATATTTTGCACAACCGATCAATAAATTTTGCACAATAGTGAAATAATTTATGCACAATGGTATTTTATAAATTCCTATTTTAGGTGTTGGTCTTTTGGGCTTTTCATACAAATTAATTAGACTACAGTTTTGTCTGAGATTCAGAAATAAGATATTTTTGACGTTTTCTTTCTCTACTTGCTTGTTATCTTGTATTTAAATATGTTTACATATTTCCTTATCGTAAATCGACAATGCTTAATTTGGGTCTAATGACAAATCCAACCTGATGATCGGATTGTAATGATATCATTTACACAAGTAATGCAATAACATATGTCCAACCAAAAGTGCAACAATCGAAGTTAAAAATTTGAAAACTTAAATATTTGTCTTTCACTCACCAGGACCATTATTAAAAATTTTAAATATGCAAAACACAACTTTTTTGAGTCGCAAAAAATTTCTTCTACTTGTGAACAAACAGAACAACAAAAAATAGACATCAAAACATAATAAACATTATGTTCCAGTTTTTTCTACTTAGACAAGACTGATTACACAACAAAAGATACAAATATACATTAGATATATAAAAAAGTGAATGTACTGTACATTAGTTCACACAAGCGTGCACAACAAATTGCACATTAGTTCATACGCATGTGCACATTAGTTCATAACTACATGTACCGCCACCTGCACCGCCAGTAGGGCGGCAACAGCTACTGCACCTTCTCTAGCAGGTACAGAGGCCAATTATTCTCGTCTGGAGACAATCAACTCAGTTATATCTTTGCCCTTAACTTGAGACAAAAGCAACACAATCTTCTCATCATCGGCTTCAACTCCAACTGAATAAACCATAATCAAGAATAATTAGAACCATTTCAAACAAGAATAAATAACATAGGCTGAAATCAAACATTAATAATCTAGCTAGCCGTGCAAGTTACCATACACATGCAGGCTGGGCCAATAGCACTAAGAACAATGTTCATATTTTGTTGACAAGATCATAATAGATAATTAAAATGATCCATATAAAACAAGATAAATAGCAGTCCCAAATAAATAAATCTCTAAAAATCTCCAATAAAATATTGACACAAGTGGAATACTGTCATATCATTTAACCATTATATTATAGAAACATAAATGATCCAAAGTTAGAAATTTAACAGGAAATTAGCATTCTAACTTGAAATTTCGAATTACAAAACTCAACCCACCCACGTACAAAAGTGTTTTAACTGAAAACACAAATCAACAACAACAAAAAAAAAAAATCACAGGACACATAAAAACACACACGAGTCAATGAATCTAGATTCTTGACGATTTAAGAAAAAAGAAAGAAAGTTTATACGAACTTAGGAAACAGAGAAGAGAAGAAGTATAAACAGATTAGACAACAAAATATACGTAGAAACAAGCATACTTAATTTCTATTAAAAATACCTGAGGCGAGGATATCCTTCACGTTATCGGCGGAGGGGGTGGTGTTGCCGCCCAACACAGCCAACAAGTAAGCTGCTATCACCTTCATTTCTATTCAAATCAGAAACAAACTAAAAGTTAATTAAAACAGAAAAACCTGAAGAAAAAAAAAAGAAGAAGAAGAAGAGGAATGAAGACAGAGAAAGATGGAGAACAATTACTGGGAGAATTGACAGCCAAGAGCGTATGAGACACGCTCTCATTTTTTTGTAAGCATGTCGGTTACGATTGGCCTTCCCACTTTTGAAACTATTTTGCCGAGAACTTTTTGGTTCCATCAATCGAGCGGCAGCCCTGTCATTTTGATTTAAACTGGGATGGTGTTGGGATAAAAATGATCAAACTCAAAGCATGACGGCAATCGGGACAACATCAAAGTTCTCCCATAAATTGTATACGGTCCCACAGCAAGTACATGTTCTCGATGCTCCTCATTTTCGAATTTAAAAACAAGCCAGCCTGAATCGTGAGTAAAAAACTGGTATGGAATTTTCCACATAGAGCATACTTATCGATCGCTTGTTTTCCCGGGAATTTTGCAGCAAAATGCCCCGCCAAACAAAATCCCCAAGCGTCGTCTACTTTACCCAACCATTCCTCTTTAATTTCGACGACGTCTTCATCGACGGGATAATAATTCAGATTTTCTCCCTTTGAAAYGTCTCTGTTTTGGKCCAACGAAACCCAGGCTTTCTCGTGTGGCTGAGGTGCAGGTGCATTATGCAAGTTTATACCCGAAATAGCCTATGTATTTTGCCCTAGTTGGTTCAGGCATTTCATCGAGCACCTCTTGTGCAGCCTTGACTTTCATGATTTCTGAATTTCTAGGCATCTTCAACCTGACCCCTTCTGGGTCCGTTTCATCCTTCCCCATCTCAACAACATCAACACAATTCCCAATAGGATTATCAAAGGGTTCAGCCATACTTACCTCTTTTTGTTCCGAATTTTTTTTTAAAATCTGCTTGTAAGCTGCTGGGAAAAAGGGTGTTTTGCGCAGCAGATTTCTTGCCACTTTCGTCATCTGAGTTGGATCGTCAGTTTCCCATCTTGAATCTTCATCCTCGTCACTTGTATCTTCGTCCTCGTCGCTTGTGGAATTTTTATTATCAACGTTGCTTGATTTCATTCTTGATTTCGTCAGTCAAACGGCCGCCACTCCTGTCGCCATCCACCACAGCCACGCCACCGTCTGGAGGTTGTCACCGCTTGCCCAGAAGTCGGTCGCTCCAGCCACCGGCATCTCCAAGTCCATGGCCCAGCAGCAAGGTCCGGCGGTGCAGCGGCATCTCGCAGGTAAGTTTGCCACCCACCTTCTATTTTCCCGTTTCAGTTTCTTCTTTTTTTTTTAATTGGAAAAGTCAACCGCTGACTATGAGTAAAATAATTGGTCAGGATTCATTCTCATTTCTCACCTACGGATCCATTCTCACATGATCCTATACCTATATATATATATATATATATATATATATATATATAACCATCTCCGACCTAAGCAAGCGTCAGGTCATACCATGTCAACCATCATCATTTTCGACCAAAACAAGCGTTGGACCATACCATATCTATAACCATAATCATCTTCAAACTAAACAAGCGTCGAGCCATATCATATCTGTAACCATAACTATAACCATCTATGGCCTAAACAAGCATCGGGCCACCCATATCCTAATAACCATATAACCATCTCATTCATTAATACGACCTAAGCAAAACTTGAGACCATACCATAACAATTTATACTGAACCACAGACCATAACCATTTAAACTGAACCAAATAAATCATATCAAACCAAGTAGATTATATTAAATAGAGAAAAATAAAGTAAAATTAAACACCGCTTCTCTCCTAAAAACCAGAACAAAAAAAAAAGAGAGAGAGAGCGAGAGAACTCACAACTCTCAACTCAAGAATCTTCTAGCTAGAGGCTTAGACAAGGATATTATTGTCAAAGGTAGAGAACATCTAGTTTGAGGATTTTTTTCTCATCCCCAATTTCGATAGAAACTCTGCGGGCATCAGAGAGTGTATTAATGGTTAGTTTTATTTTCGTATGTCTTTTACTTTTTAGAGAGAAGCTGAGTATGATTTTATTTTGGGGAAATTAGAATTTTGGAGCAAAATATGAATATTGAGGAGTTGTTTTTTCATTGTCTGTCTTAGATAAGAGGATTTTCTCTCTCAATTGACCACTACAGTGTTAAAATATATTATATTGTGTATGAATACTTCTTCACATAGTTTCTGTTGGTATGGGGGCTTATGAATTGTTGAGTTGCCCAATCGTAGTTTGCGTATGCAATGTTGTGAGCAGTTGGTTTGTTTGAGCATCCATTATATTATATGAACAAAAACATAGTTGTACTTTGGATATTATGGTTATTAGATCGCTAGTAGAAATATGGGTTTGTACGCTTTTGTTATTTTGTAAATTATCATATGAATTTGGTTGTTAAACAAGTGAATAACATGAATGAGATTCATAATCTTCATTCTGTCGGGATACGTATTAATTTGTTGCATAGTAGCATATTTTTTTGTGTGTAATATCGTTAAGTGATTTTGGATTCTATGTTGTTGCATTGCTTTCGGAAGAGGATGCCTTGTACATGAAAGACTGTCCTCAAGAACATGTATTATCCCATTGGTTGGAGTAAGGAGGAAGAGGCTTGTCCCATCAAAGAACTGAACAATGCGTTTAATTTCTATGATGTGCATCAAGCAGATTGGTGTAATCTTGTTTTGAAAATCATATCTGAAACTTTAAGTAGTGAGTTCCAAAGAGATTTTACACTTGCAAAGGTGAAACGACAATTCCAACTCTGCAAGGATTGGTCTGATGTGTTTGTTGAGTGGAGAAATTCACCTGGCATCAAACATCATGTCCAAAATAACCGGATGAAGGTCAACGATACTTATCAAGCTAACGTTGGAAAGTTTAGTGTTTTACAATAGTTTGAGGTTTGACAAAACAACCGACCAGAGCTTTTTAATAATATCATAACAGTTACGTATATTCGTAGGAAATGAAAAGTCAACGCTACTTCCAGACTTTTGGATTGGAGTACTCTGAAGTGGCCTATAAATTATGGATAAAAAAATGTAGCACCAATAGATTTCTCATATGTCAACGGGTATTCAGAATTCAACCCAGTTGAAGTTGAGCTTGAGTACAAGGATAAAGACAATGAAGATGGTTTGGAGGATGATGGTGATTCTGAAGAGTGTGAAGATCCCATAAGCAGTGGATAATCAGATGCCTCATGTGCGGTAGATATTAGAAGTTACCACAATGGGATGCCGCTTGCTATCTATTTATCTTTATCTTTATTATTTATTATTGTGTTAGTGATGTGTTGAATATTACATGTTTATAAACCATGCTGAAAATTACGTAAGAAGAATTCAATGCTAGTGAATTTGCTTTTTTTGGGGGTGGGGTGGGGGTGGGGTGGGGAGTTCTAAGATTTTGATATTATTTTTACACTACTTGCCCCAGAATAACCTCTCGCCCCTAATTAGTTACACTGCTCGATCCAAATACTTACATCTCTCACCTATAACATTTAAATTGTTATTTCCACAATACTAAAATAAAGTGAAAAATGAACTACTCGGCCCAAACAACACCTCTCGCCTCGACTATTAACACTGCTCGGCCCAATACTTACTCCCCTCACCCCAAATATATTTAAAGTGTCATACTCTAAAAATAGAATAAAGGGAAAAAATGAATTGCTCGACCCAAACAACATTTCTCTCCTCAAACTAATAACACTGCTCGCCCCTAATACTTACACCCATCACCCCAAACATTTAAATCGTCATCTTCTAAAAATAAAATAAAGAGAAAATAAACTGCTTACCCCAAACAACCTCTCTCACCCCCAACTATTAAAACTACTCGCCCCAAGTACTTACACCTCCAACCCCTAATATTTAAAGTGTTAACCTAAAATATAAAATATGTATTTATATGTATTTGTAATGTTTTATATTATGTATTATTTTAAATTTTAATATTAGTTTGGATTTTAATGTAATTATATGTATTTGTAATGTTCTACTTTATGTAATATTTGAATGCATAATATTTATCATATTATTTATTGGTGTGTTCAACATATAGATAAATTACAGTTTCAACGTTAGTGGTAACAAGAGCACACATAAACCTATATGTTTTTTCAATTTTAGCTATAACACTGACCATGTACAGTAATTGTGACCGCTAAAGTAAGATTGACCACATCAGTGACAATGACATGTATAGAAACACTGGCCATTTAAAGTAATTATGACCACTACATTGAGATTAACCACACAAGTGACAATGAAATGCACAACAACACTGACTATTTACAACACAAGATAGTTTTTCTCCCTATAAATATGTATTGAAACACATTTGAAAAGCCATCACTTCATCCAATTTCTATGTATATTAGTTTAGGTCTTCAAAACATACTCTACAATGAAAATAAGACCATGTGGACTCTTCCAATGGACATTTTTCTTCTTGAATGTCTCGTTAACCAGTACAACATCAATAACTATTTCATTTATGACAAAAACAACACTTATGTTACAATGGCTGCGAGGTCTGTGGTCCTTTCACAATTATAGGTTATACTAACTTGCAATAAGGTTAGTCAAAGTATCAAATACCTAAAAAATCATTATACCTTTTTCAAGAAAATCATTGAAACCCTGGGGGTCACTGGGATCATGAATTACAAGTTGTTAATGCAACTGAGTAACAATGGATGGATTTCGCAAATGTATGTATCCAACTTTTATTTATCAACAGATCTTATCCTAAATTCATCACTTACAAGCAATTCCTTTGTGAATAGGTTGATCCCGAATTATCAGTAATTTACATCATGAAACAAGAGTCACTAAAGGGTTGGGCAAAATACTTATGCAATGGTAAAACTTGATTCTAAAATCACGTATGCCACAACGATCAATGTTCAACTACTCACACGGTGAAAGGACTTTGCATACAAGGAACAAATACAAGTAGTAATTTAAATATATTGTTATTATTATCGATGTTAAGAATGTCAGTGTCTTCTACCGTAGGTCGTGTGTTTGTTGCTTTACAGTGTTATTTGTTGCTCGAGTGTGTTATTTGTTATGTTATGCTATGTTTTTCTGTTGTATTATGTAATATTTTTATTCATCGTATTATGTTATGTTACTTTATCGACAAGGTTCTAATTGTTATGTTTTTTTTATTTTATATTATGGTTATTTTATTATTGTATTTAATTACGAATTTACTATTAACTATTCAAATGTAGGAAATAAAGAATAAATAGCACACCAATATTCAACTACACATAAAATATACGGCTTAAAATAAACATAATCACTTGCCCCATAGTATTTATACTACTCGCTCCAGATTATTTAAACTATATTATATAATAATCTTTAATTTGGATTTTGGAGGTTTGTATTTTCTCTTAAATTTAATTATATGTATTTTCATATCACCTTATATCTAATATGAATACTATACTCAAATTTTAAAGAATATTAAAAATAGTAAACATATAACTAAAATATAATCATAACTATATAGTAATTATTATTAATAATGAGTTTCACTAAATCATAACACCTCAAATAATAACACAACATTCCAATATAATATTTCACTTGAATGTTCCATGCATAAATAATAACACTACAATCAAGATTATTTCATAAAATAAAGTACATATTAATTTTGTACAAATTAAACTAATTGCCATCATCTTATTTGATCTCAAGTTCATCAAAACTGAATACATGAAATTGACATCTATTATGCCGATATCCATTTTCACCATAGTTATCCCACCTTATGGGACTCCATTCACAGTGAGATGTGCTACTTGGTGGTGGTGGTTCTACATGATTTATGTAAGTCAAAGTAGAATGATTGTGACCAGTCCCTTTACCTATAAATTGTTTATTGCGGCGGCGTCTTGTACACTCATATGGAGATGAATGTCTCATCACTCCAGGATGTAAAACCTACCTTGGATTTGTCGGTGGATGTACAATCTGTTATCGGATAGAGGTCAAGACAATTTAATCATATGGGTGTGGCACTGGCATCACTATCAGAGAATATAACTTGTGTTGAGTGCTTAATTTGTAATTCTCGTGAACATAAACATATTGGTTTTCCACACTACAAAATTAAAAAAAGGGTGTGTTTAAAGAAGTTCGGTAAGTAAATAATGTAAAATAATTAGTAGACAAAATATTACCAAATGGCTTTCAATGCATGCGCACAAGGATTCAAGTCATGTTGGAATACAAAACACGTGCAAGTTCACTATCATAAATCAACGATGTATGAGAAAGCCGCGTCTTTCACATTAAATTGAGTTGTCTTATCGTATACACCGACATATGCTATCCAAAATTCTGTAATTCAAGTATTATTTTTGAAACTAATGGTGATAATTCGTGTTCAATATTCTTGGCTACATGTCATCTTTTGTTAAACTAAACCTGCAAAATAATACGTACAACTTCAAGCATAGAACACACCAGTAGTTTTCTTGCTCAGAGTAATTTAGAATTCAAGTTCTCAGTAGTATTTGACGTCATGAACCCGTAACAATGCGCTGCACAATGAATATGTGCCCATTTTTCGGGCTTTGCACGAACAAGCTTTAAATAGGCTAGTGGGACATTCTATTTTATGACTTTCATGGATGCATTGTACACCGACTCTCTATATGTAAGTGTTGCTTTCTTGAATAAAAGAATAAATTCAGATTCCTGTTCATCTATAGGTGGAAAGCACACAAAACATGATGTACTGTCATCTCTAATTGAGTTTTCTATGCTTTTGTGGTCATCAAAAATGATCACCAAGTTTTGTGGACACCCAAGAATATCGTGCATTTGCTTCATAAACTAAAAACATGACGCATCATTCTCCATATCACCAATACCGACGGCAAGTGGAACTAGATTCTCGTTTCCATCTTTAGTTGCAGCAAAAAACATTATACCCTTATATTTGTCTTTTAAATGTGTACCATCAGTAATAATAATAGGTTTAGAACATTCTTTGAATGTAAAAATGGATGCAGCCAAGGCTACAAAAGTGTACTTAAATGTGACAAAGCATGTAGAGATAATAAGGTAACGTTTTATAAGACTGTTGGTGATCTTCATATATCATTATGTGGGCTAAATTATGAGCTTTTAACACCTTATTATATAAGATATGTATCCCATGTCCAGTCGCTATATCATCTTGAACTTCTTTATCCTGAAGCAAACAACCTTCCATGAGTAATATGGGTACATAGAGTGCATCGATAATTCTAGAAGGTAATTATCTTGGTGCACTTATACTGGTATCAAACATAAAATTGTGCTCAGGGTTGAATTTTATCACCTTCTGAAATCCTCCCACCTTCTGGTATAGTACCATTGTGTACAGGATACCTTCACTTTAAGAATATTTATGTGTTGCATTATACTCTCCAACTGCAACTTGCAATTCAGATTTATTTTGAAAGGTTACGCCAACATAAATCTCATGACCAACATTCACTTGCTCAAATTGGATAGGATTGAAATCACTTGTATGAAATGACGCTCCATGAGTTTTCCAAGTACTTAAATTTTGACTAGACATGGATGTCCCGCTGATTATTAGGTAGTCTTCGCACTTTTTATCCAGTATGATACCATGTTCCATTATTTGAGTGATCCTCAATTGCAACATCTTTAAGCATAGAATTGTTGCTCTCACTAAAATTAATGGTCTCTTCAATGTAGTCATCAACTTCCCATAACAGTTCATCGTATATTAGCTTTTGCAATACCTCATAATCGAGGCCAATGTCACCATCTTCATTTCGCACCTCATCTTCA
Organism: Phtheirospermum japonicum; assembly: GCA_014905375.1. Taxonomy (NCBI): domain Eukaryota; kingdom Viridiplantae; phylum Streptophyta; class Magnoliopsida; order Lamiales; family Orobanchaceae; genus Phtheirospermum; species Phtheirospermum japonicum. The sequence goes on along the minus strand of BMAC01000637.1, from coordinate 323,761 downwards.
TCACTCTTTGTGCAATCATCGGCCTCATTTTCATCATCCTCTTCATATTCAACATATTCCGCATCTTTCTCTTCTTCATTGGACTCTCCGAGTACTCTGCCATAGTGCATTTCATGATTTTAGACACTTATGTGAGGATTTTTCTCACTAGAATATTCATAAGCCATTTGACTCAGACCCGCAATATCCGACATAGGAGTTGGTAAAATAAGCGCACATTCATTTGCATTCCAAATTTAACTGCCTTGTTGTGTTAAATTGCAGTAGACTGTAAATGGATCGACCACTCCCGTTATATTGTCGTAGCCAAATGGAATTTTGACTGCAAAAATTTTGAGCCCTCACTTGCGGATAACGAGAGTTTCCATTTCCAAGAATTATTTCTCAATCAAATGCTTGTAGTTTTGGTTCTACAGTTACATTAACTACCCCTTATTTATTCGCCATCAAATAATGCAATGAACACTCAGTTGTTCTCTTTTCAACCCTCACTGCCAAATGAATCACATCGAAAAATGCATCATAACTCATATTTAAGTGATCGTCTATTCCCCAAGCATATAATCTTTTATGTCCCAATAACCACGATGTACAATAGTTAACTTCACATCCTCCATCTGTCATGATATTAATAAAAATCATCTTGATTTATAGGGAATAAATGTCTAAATATTTAGGGCGATAAGTGCAAATACATGGGCCAAGAAGCACATTTTTCTATGTTTTGTTTGAGTAGTTAGAATATTTGGGGTGATAGATATGCCTTGAACGAGCGGTATTTTATATGTTCGGTTCGAGCAGTTTAAAAATATTAGGTTTGAGTAGTAAAAAATATTTAGGGCTAGAGGTTAAGTTTGGAGAGAGCACTATTTCTTTATGTTTGGTATGAGTAGATTAAATACATTAGGTTCGAGTAGTTAAAAATATTTTGGGTGAGAGGTTATATTTGGACCGACCAGTATTTTTTTATGTTTGGTTCGACTGGTTTAAAAAATTTAGGATCGAGTAATTCAACATGTTAGGGTCGAGAGGTTATTTTTGGATTGAACAATATTTTTTCGTGTTTGGTTGAGTAGTTTAAAAAAGGTTTGGTCGAGTAGTTAAAATGTTTGGGGCGAGAACTTTTGTTTGGATCGAGCGGTATTTTTTAATATTTTTTTCGAGTAGTTTAAAAATGTTTGGTTCGAGTAGTTACAAATATTTGGGGTGAGAGTAATGGAAAATGTTACTGCTCGACCTAAAATACATTTGTAGCCCTAAAATTCGCATAAATACTGTAGCATAGCAGATAACCAGCATAAGAATTATTGTTAGGCTTATAATGATAAATTTCAAACACAAAATTGAAGAACTTACATTGTGCATATGGAGAACTCTAACCTTGACTCCTGCTGCCGAAATCGCCTTAAAATTGCCGAATTTTTTCAAAAAGTTGAGGAGTGAAAAACGAAAACAAGAAGTAAACGTTTGGGAAACTTTATTCTCTTTAATCTCTTAAATTGGTGATATTTTAGTCTTTTCATATTACAAATGGGTAGAAAATATGTTTTATTCACTTATGAGAAAAAATCACATTGCCTAAAAGGGCAAAAATGACATTCCTTCTTAAGTTTAGTTACTTCCACCGAGAGTTCATAATAAAAATGATAGCGATCTTAAGACTTTCGGAGAGAATGATAGAATTGATTTGAATCAGTTTATTGAGCAAAATACATTTTCCTTTCTGATAATTTTTAATTAAAAAAATTTTAAATTTTGATTTTTCATGAGTCACAACGTGATGAAAATACTACGGATAAGCAGATGAAAATATCAACTACAAAGATGTATTTCTTAATATATGATTTATATATCGCTGTTATAATTTTTATTATGTACAAAACGTATTATAAATAATATTAATTGTTATTTATTAATTATATAATTTAAATACTAAGTCTTCCGTGTATCCAACGACTAACCGAAGTAGTTTTCTAAAAAAATGAGTTTATTGCAAATAGGACAAAATTATCACCGAGCAGGTACAAAGTAACGCCAAAACTGCACAGGTGCAGCCTGTTTTGGGAAACGCAACATGAAATTCAAGACAGTTCAATAATAAATCGAAACTGAATTTAAATCGCCAAAACGGGACTTCGAGTTGCAGCCAACCTGCACATAAATCTTGAAATGTTTAAACCACAGATTCGGGACAGTCGGGTCAAATTAATAATAAGGGACAAACAGCGACAACGCAAGGCAAGCATCGGGATGATCCATCGTCTAATGGAATAAATACTCAGAAAATAAGCGACGCGAAAATATCCGACAAAGCTCGAAAAATTAGCAACAAGTTTGAGTACTTAGATGAGGATTTCCCGAACATCACTCTCCAAGCTCTCACAAATATAACGAAATGGGAAAAGGCACAATTGCGCAAGGACTTGAAGCCCGCATAGAAATTTAGTTTAATTTGCTTTTCGTTTGTAATAATTGGTAGAAGCTCGTACTTCTTTTGTTATTTGTTTGGGGGCTTGTTTTCCCAATATTATGAGCAGGTCAGGAGGGTCTCCATTTGGGGCAGTATTTCTCTTCCCCAAATCGCCTTGACTCATTTCATGTTGGGATATGTTCATTGCGGTCATGGTGTAATAATTTCATTGTGCTAAGATTGCTCGCATACTTTTGTATGTTTACTCTTTTTTATTAATGCAAATTAATTTACCGATAAAAAAAATGATGATGATGGTGTAATGAAAGCTAAGTATACAATAAGGGCAAAGTTTTACAAATGAGAGTGTGAGTAGTGAAGTCTATACTCCATGAGAATAGAGAGATCGAGGTAAAGTGAGACTTAATATATTGAAATTTTGCCTTAAATATATGTACATTAATATATAATGTACATGTATGTACGGGATCTAATAATAATATTAACAAAAAAATACGAATAGATCTAAAAAGGCTAAAATATAGAATTCGTCCATCAATTTTTTGGATTTAACAAAAATGGTCCACTAAATACACGGATGATAAATTTAGCCCAACAATTAAATTTTTGTCGCACATTTAGTCAAATTTTGGGGATTTTGATCCAATGACAGTCGGTGAATTTCAATTGTAGTCCACCAATTAAACTTTTGTCGCATATTTAGTCCAAATTTTTATTGCACATTTAGTCCAACAATTAAAATTGAATTAAAAGTACGATAAATATTTAATTATTGTACTAAATTTACCAATTCCTTATTTAGTGTACCATTTTTACCAAGTTCAAAAAGTTAATGAACAAATTATATATTTTAGGGTAACTAAAAAAGTTCACAATCGTAGGTTTGTTCGAGTATTTTAAATTGCGTCTCGAAGAAAAAGCAGCAGCTTTAGAAATTCTCGTCAAAAGCGAATCTTTGAGTTCTTTTAACAAATCAAAAAATAAATAAACACTCGCACACAAAATCCCACCCAACCCCTTCCTAGGTTATTTGAGTGTTTTTCGTTCGATTAGGTTAATCTAGATGTAATTCGTCCGATTAGGTTAATCTAGACACTAGTGCGTAATTCATTTTCAATATAAAATAGGATAAAGTCAACAACTGAGCAAAAAAGTCTAGATTGAAAAACATTGTTACACTATAAAATCTGAACCAATTCATCAAAACCTTAAGTGCATCAAAAAAATCCATACCTTAACAATCATGGCTTTTCCCCTCTTTCTCCCCATACTAACCATATCTTCTCTTCTCATGATCCCAACTGCCTTTTCTGACTATTACATTAATGCCATGTGCTCACTCGATTCCCCAAACAAACCTACACCTCCTTTCAAGGCCAACGTGGATAGTCTCTTGGCTAATCTCCATAATAACACACCTTCCCATGGTGGGTTCTGGAACGCATCCTCGGGCCAGGTGCCCGATCAGGTTTACGGTCTCTCCCTCTGTCGTGTTGGCGTCTCGAACGCCGACTGTTGGTATTGTATCAGCCTGGCTCGCGAGATAATCACAGCGGTTTGTAAATATAAACAAGCAGCAATCACTTGGTTCGATCATTGTTATCTGAAATACTCATCAAACCTCAACTCGGTTGGACATATTGACACTGAGTTCAGTTATGTAACTGAGTCGGAGGGCATTGCGAGACAGTCCGGTAAATATAACGTGAAGGCATTAGAATTGCTGAGCAGCCTATCCAGAAACGCTGCTGAAGCGACTAATAAACTGTTTGCCAGTGGGGAAGTGTCTGAGCCCGTAGAGAACGTGATGATATATGGGGTGGCCTTATGCAGCAGAGATCTTTCTAAAAATGATTGTAAGTCTTGTCTTGACGGTGCTGTGGGACAATTTCGAGAGTCTTTTGATAACGGAAAAGTGGGTGCGGGATATTTTTCTGGGAGTTGCATCATAAGATACGCCAACTCTACTATTCTGGACTCTTAAATTAGCTTTGAAAGAAATTTATGTTATCAATCTTCTGGAAATATATAGTCTGGCGTTTAATGTATCATCAAATAATCTATGCATCGATAATAAAGTCCACGGCATTATATATATTCACTATTTTCTTTAAATTTGTTAATTTACTTTCTTTTTTTGTTTGACATTAAACACTGAATATCATTAATATTGTTGGAAACAGCACAATCATAAATAAAATTCATCAGTTCAATCTACCAGACATACAAAAATAAAACTAATGTAGAAAAGAACTATTTGATGCAAAAAACTTGACAACATCGTACAAACAAAATTGATCTTGGATTAGTCCTTAAAGTAGAAATTTTACTACACTCAATGAGGTAAAAATCTCCATGAAAGTGAAGTAAAATCTACACTCGAGGCCAGAGATAGAGTGAGATTAGTCTTAGACGTAAAGCTTTGAGGCCTCATCACACCACCAGCATGATAAAATAAGTAGAAAGTTATAACATAATTTGGTATGCACAATCTTGGTAGTCATTGGGTACGTGGTTTTTCATATATCCATCTAAGGATTGGAATGTCAGGCGAGTTGTCCTTATTCTACCATTTCGTATGGCCTATTTTGGAAGATTAAATCAGTTAACATGCTGATTTTACAGGTTTTTTCCCCACCCTTTTTCTGCTATATACACTGCTTAGGTCCCCCTTTTTTTTTTTTTTTTTTTCTCTCTCTTTTGTCTTTTAAGCTATTGATCCTTTAATATAAAGCAGAGGAGAGCTTTTTTTAAGTGGGACAAAACACGAGCACACCTAAAAATTAACTGAAGCCGGTAACTAAAAATCGCAGTTCAGAAAACTTTTTTTTTTTGTTTTTTTTTTTTGCAATCCTTGAATGGTTACGATGTTAGATATACGTGGCCATGACATATACATAAATTAGATATTAATTAATTTGTTTTAATATATAATTAATGCTTTATAATTAATAGATTTGACTAGATAGATTTTATAAAAGATTGTATTTGTTAGTTAAAAAACCAATTACGTACACAGGCGTGTGAATTATCTGCTTTCTGTTTGAACTGGATATAACTGGTTAAGATAAAAGACCTTAACAAAATCATTATCTATTGGTTTAAGAAATATACAGATTTTGGGACTAAGGACGTTTAGAAGAGAGAAACCTGATATATTATATTTCAATATTCCGACAATGACTAAGCGGAACGAAAGACATTGTTTTAATTGTGAAAATCATGAATTTCTAAATCCTGACACTTATTTATTTTATGTTTTATGATGATTAATAATAATAATAATAAAAAGATTAGGTAAACACTTGTATTAGGCCATATCGATGAGTTATAACCCGTTAGGTCATTTGACTTTATAATATAATTTATACTACAAAAATCGGAGTTTGCTGACGGCCGAATCCGTCTGTAAACCGTCAGCAATCAATTTGCTACGGGTACATCGAACCCATCAACATTTGCTGACGGCAGCTGACGGGTACATCCCGTCAGCAAATTCCACGGATATTAATCGATACCCGTCAGTATTTGCTGACGGACTGGGCTCATAAGCATTAATGAAATATTATAAAAAACGGGTAATGCCCGTCAACATTTTTGGTATCAGCAAATTGATTGCTGACGAGATTATCGAACCCGTCAGCATTTGCTGACGCCAGCTGACGGGTACACACCGTCAGCAAATTCCACGGACATTAATCGATACCCGTCAGTATTTGTTAACGTACTGGGCCCGTCAGCATTTATAAAATATTATTTTTAAAAAAACTTTATTTAGGGAGGCCCAGCTCAACACGCTCCCGGCTTAGCCCGCATCAATTTAAATCTCACATACAATATGGTTGTTATTTGAACCCGCGGTCTCTTACAAATAGAGGAGTAATGTCACAGTGTGGACAAGTCAATTACATGCGAGAGTTTATATATTTCTAATATATATTAGATATGTAAATGAAGTTATAAATTATATTTATAGTTAATTATATTATATTTATAAATGTAGATTATATTTATGAATAAAGATATTATAAATATATATATATTATTATAAATATATATTATTTATAAATATATAAATAAATATATATTATAAATATAATTATTTATAAATTATTATAAATATATATTATTTATAAAGATATAAATATATAATAATTATATTAAATATAAATTTATATTATAATTAAATTAAATTTATAATTAATTAATTAATTATGTATATTATATTATATTTATAAATGAGTAATATAATTATATATTTTGATTTATAAATAATTAATTATATTATAAATATATAATATTATTTTAAAATATATTATAATTATAATATTATAAATTTATATTATTATATTTATTTTATATTCCTTTAAATAATTATTTTTATATTTCATTTTATGAATAATATTGTTTGGTTTTGATTTTTCTAAGTTGCCTCGAGTTCCTGACAAGTGACTCTTTTTACTAAGCATATCCTTGTATTGTTTGTAATTAAAGTTTTATTGGATAGATTTGTGTAGATCATTTGCTATGATGAGTTTAATTATTGGACTTTGTTTGCCCGTGACGGCTAACTCAATGGATTTTCGAATTGAAATAACTCATAAATGGAGTCAGACCCTCGACCTTCTCTCCTGTATAGGAATATGTTAGGTGTTTCGATTCTTTAAAAAGGCCAAAATGTATTTATTCCCATAAGAATACTAAAACTGTGTCATACATAATCGCAGCAAACAATATAAATGTTTTTCTAGCCGTTTTACTTTTCATCGACTTTTTTTACAATTTTCGATCCATTTGTAAGATTTAACATCTTTTAAGTTAAATGGCTAATGAGAATAATATGATTTAATATCTTTTAAATTAAATGTGTACTGAGATAATCTAATCTTAAACTAGAAAATCAGTTTAATATCTGACGGATCGCTGACGGCCTTGCTTATCAACAATTTTTTTTTTCCGTCAGAAGTGTTTCTTACATGGAAATAAGATCCAAACTGATGACCTCAAATCCCCCAAAAGATGAAACCTGATCTCTACAATTGATAAACTTGCGTACAAAAGAAATGTCAGACGGGGACCAAAAGATTTTCCGGTGAACCCCCTCCGATACTTAAGTTAGCGTATGGAGAAAATTTGGCAGAGTAAAGGCTTGATTAGATAATGAGTTACATTCCTTTAACTTTGTGATTAACTATTTATAGGTGTACTTTTTTAGGATTTGCGTGAAATCAGGGTTGTTATGCCACATCACCCATCCGGGTTTTTCTCTCTGCTATTCTGCCCTGGGCTGGAACCCCGAGCTCTTCCAGATAATTTGATCTGGGCTAAAAACCCGAGCGGTGTACATGGTCCCGGGTGAACTCGTGGCCCTGATCTGAATACACAGACCCGACCTATAAATGGTTCCCCGATCTGGATATATAGACCTGAGCTCAAACTATGGCCCCGATCTGGGTACATAGACCCAAAACAATTACTCCCCCTACTCGCGCACACTTTTGTGAAAATAACCATAGTAATGTTCTGAGCCTGCCAGTTACTTCCTGACTAAGCATTATGATTTTTCTGGCCCAATTTTTCCCTGCCCCAAGCTCAATCTATGAGCCCGAGCTAACATCCTGATTTTGAGAGCCTCGTTTTCCATTCCCCGAATCCGTATATGAGCCCCGACTTGGAGGTCCAAAATTCATTGGTTGGGTCTTTGAAATACATTGAGCTCAAATCTGAACCCCGACCTGATATTCAGGATTTTGGTTGACCTAACTTTTCCTTACCCCGAGCTCATTTTATGAACCCGAGCCCAAATCTTGATTTTTGAAACTGAGTTTCTTCATGCCCCGAGCTCGAACATGAGCCCCGAGCTAAAATTCTGAATTCATTTGTCCAGATTTTTCCTGCCCCGAGCTCCATCTATCAGCCCGAGCTGGATTCCTGACTTTGCTGGCTGAGTTTTTCTGTGCCCCAAGCTCAATCTATGATCCCGGTCTGGCTTCCTTATTTTGATAGCTGAGTATTCCGATGCCTCGAGCTCAAGCATGAGCCCCGAGCTAAAATTACGAATTCGTTTGGCCAAATTTCCTCTGCCCCGAGCTCCATCTGTGAGCCCGAGCTGGCTTCCTGACTTTGCTGGCTAAGTTTTTCCGTGACCCGAGCTCAAACATGTGCCCCGAGCTCATCGCTTTCAAGCCAATCTGTTGGGTGACCTTTTGGCCTTACCCCGAGCTCGATTTTTTCCCGGCCCAATTTAGGCCATCTCCGAGCTGATGAGGCCCATTAAGCCATTTTGTTAGATTCTTCCGGCCCAATTTAGTCCATCCCCTAAATGATAAGGCCCATTAAGCCATTTTGCTACATTTTTCCAAGCCAATTTAGGCCATCCCCGAGCTGATGAGGCCCATTAAGCCATTTTGCTACATCTTCCTGCCCAATTTAGGCCATCCCCGAGCTGATGAGGCCCATTTTAAGCCTTCCCCGATCTATTGAGAACGCACACTTAGGGTTTTGTGTTTCCCTAGAAGATCTGATTCTCCCGCCTCTTTGAGAATCAAAGGTCATGATGAAATCTCTTGGCCTTTTTTAGATGCCTTTTGGAATTCTCTTGTTTCATATAGCCTATGGCGTAAGACTTCAGTTTCACTCTTCATATTTTCTATCCCCTACTTTCACTTAGCATCAGAAATTCCTTAGCTCTGACAAGATCCTCCTACCTTGCTATTCATCCCCCAACCTTCAAGTTGTTCATCGTCAAATCTTCATCCCATCTTCAAACTGCTCTTGAGTTTTCTGGAGATTCAACCCTTCAAATAGTTACTGCTCAATCCTCTTTTCCTGTCTATTCTTTCGCTATAGTTGTTTTATTACTTTTTATTTTTATTATTATTTTTTATTATGTCTGCCCCTTCAACATCTCGTACACCTACTGATGATCTGAATCTCATCCCTGCCTCTCCTTTATCCTCCACTTGGCTTGGCTAAAAATTGAGATCCGTGGAGCATGCCACTTCACCTCAAAGTGAGTCCTCCTCGACCCCTCACTGCTCAGGGGAACCTTTATCCTCAGTTCCCCCTGTTTTGGATCCTCGACATATAACCCATTCTATTACCAATAAAACCTTAAGGCATATTCGTTCCAATATTGGCCTCCCTTCTTCATGTCAGTTAATCTTTCCATCCCAAGAAGATAGAGCCCCTCATCCACCCCCAGATTGTTTAACCTTTTATGTTGGCCAATTATATGGGGTCCTCCGTTTTCCCATTCCTCCTCTGCTGATGGAGATCTCTCATCTTTACGAGATTCCCCTGAATCAATTTGTCCCGAACTCTTTTCGAAACATGAGCAACTTCATACTTGTCGCCCAATATTTGGGTATTAACCCTACCACTGCTCTCTTCTTCTCTCTCTTCCAAGACAAATCCCTTAAACCCTCTGGTTCTTTTACTTTTCCGCCCGAGGTGATGCTAAAATCCTGGATAAAGCCCCTTCTTCAAACCAGGAGTGGAAGTAACGCATCTTTTTTGTCAGATCTCCCGATCCTTGGTATTTTCCTACCGAGTGGATATAGCACATCCCCGCCCAACAAAAAATGCAATATCAAAAAATGGCCGCAAGGTACGCAAGGCCTCGTAGATCGCATCACGCAAAGGACCTTCGAACTGTCTCTCCATATCCGCCCCTCCTTGCTCTATCCCTACGGTCTTAGTCCGCTCGAGTCTCTACTAGAATCAGAAATTGGTAAACCACATACCTTTGTCTCTACACTAAATGACCCTTTGCTTACCGTCGTTCATTCACCCTGCTTCTCTTTTGAAAATACAATGTTCAAGAGATTGCGAGCTAAAGCTGGGGATCGATGAGAGAAGGTCGTGTCCGTGGGTAGGGACCTTCCTAAGGCGACTGCCGAGCCTCGAGGCGATCTTCCCGTCACGAGTTCCGGTGATCCCTTGCCTTCCAAGAAGGCTCTGATTGAGGTTGATCAGCCTCAACTGAAGAAGGCTAGGATCACTCCCCCCTTGGGTTCCCCCTCTCTACACGAACCAATCCTTCTTCACACAAAGTGTGTTAATGAATGAGGATGTCCACATCACTGCTCAGTATCTACAGGGTGTTTGCTCTACCATCAACAGGGAGCGAGTGGAGAAATGGGAGGATGCTGAGTTGCTCGACGCTTGGATTTTGACTCTCTCAAAGGTAAATAGCCCCGATCTCTATAGACTTAGGATTTTCCATATTTTAGACTTAAATCTCACCTTTTCCCTTCTTTACAGGCCCTGGCCCTGACCTCCAACCTTACGGCCCGAGCACGTCTTGACTTCAATGATTCTAAATTGGCTATTGACTTCAAAGCCGCATGGGATCAGGTTGCCACCTTGAGATCTAAGCTGGAGCACTCCATAGCTGCCTTGAAGGAGGGCCACGAGGAGGTCTCTTCTCTGAAGGCTCAACTGGTAGCTCAAGAGTGCGAGCTCATGATGAAGGTTGAGGAGGCTCATGCTGAAGGCGTGAGAGCAGGCCGAGAGAGCTATCTTAAATCAGAGGAAGGTCTGTCTGTGGTCTAGCGAGTTCGGGATGCTAACAGGTCTTTGTCTGCTCTGATGACCTTTACAGAATCCTGTTAGGGACGATCCCTTTTTACACGGACTACCTCCTGGATAAGGTGAAGGAGTGGGTGGATTCGGGGGGCTTTGTGGAAACATTCAAAAAAGAAGTTGCTTTGGAGGGTGCCCTCGATTGCCCTCACATTGCTTCAAGTGACGAGGACACCCGGATTAACTCCGTTGTGACTGCGTACTTTTTGGAGTATTCCCTTCATCACTTCGAGCCCGAGGTTCAGGCTGCTGATCCAACCAATCCTTCTCTCCCTATCCTCCCCGAAAATAATCCCATGGTTGAAGGCGAGGGAGGAGATATCGGGGATGAGCAATTCAGTACGCAGCTCGAGCAAGCCTTCTCTCCACCTCTGATTATGGCCAGTAGTGTTTGGGTTATTAGGGTTTTTGTCTTTAGGCTAGGTGTAGTGTCATCTTCGTATTTTTGCCCTTTTCTTTTTAACTGTATGACATGACGCCCTTCATTGTAATCGAAGTTTCTGTTGATGAATGAATGATTTTTCCTTCAACCTTCATCTGTTTTAACTTGAATTTTTATTTATGTCTAATTCTCCACGCTTCTCTAGATATTCCATGTCTCCATTGTATCTTCAGTACACGCCCTGATCACTTGGTGTTTAAGTGTTGTAATTTAGGAGGTTCCCTATACCTCAGAGCCTTAAGTGATAACTGTTTGGTGTACCCGAGATACCTATGTTGCCCATCATTCAGGCGGGCCTTTTGTCCTTGTTCGTACGATATTTCAATGGTATTGGCGGGATAATTTTGCTTTATAGACCCTTATCCCTCCTTCATTTGTCACAATATTCCCTTTATTCAATCATGTCTGGGTCCTCCGTTATCCCTCCGCCTGACACTTATGAACTTCAAGAAGAGGTGGACAGGCTCCGCCGCTTTCTTGAGATAAAAGGAAAACACAAAGAATTCTACAAGGACCATTGGAAATCCTCTAACCGTCACGTCCTTCATCTCCGTGAGGAACAGTTGGACCTTTGTGAGCAAGTGAGTCGCTTGTTCAAAGTGAATGAGGCTCTAGTTGCCAGTACAAAAGTTGAAACTCGTCATGCCGACATCTACTATCTGAGATTCTATGAGGTGGACCACAAGCTGTGGAAGTTGAAGAATGCTCAGCGTCGCTCTTCTGATTTATTGTTTCCTGTCTTTTAATTCTCTATGCTTATCTCGAGCTTTGGCTCTAGGGCTCTTGTTTATGTAATAATTAGTTGACATCGAGGTCAAGGCTCAATAATAATAGAGGGTGCATTTTATTTAGTGCTTCCGCACTTAGTATATGTCTACTTTATTTTATGTACAGGCATCCGCCAAGCCAAGTGGCATTCGCCACTTCGTCCAACTCCGAGCATCCGCTCGACTCGTCACCACGAGTAAGGTCCAAGTGATATACATCACCTTATCAATACCAAGCATCCGCTCGGCGATTTTTAAAGTTTCAAGGCTTTTTCAATATTCCTTTTGTCTTTGCATAATAAATATTGGTTCCATTAGAAAACAAAATCATAATCAAAGTAAAATCAGGTAATTTAACACCATTCTCAAGAGACCTGTGGGAATAGGTCGAGAGAGTTGTTCCTTACGTCTACCTTATACAAAATAAGTCTTCAAATTGGCAACATTCTAGGCCCGAGGTACTTTCCTCCCTTCCGTATCTTCTAGCTCATAACCACCTCCTGCCAACACTCTTGTTACCTTGAAGGGTCCTTACCAAATGAGCTCCCAGCTTTCCAAGGTTCTTGGCCAAACCTGCCTTTCTTAATACCCAATCTCCGACCTGGAAATTCCTCTTCACCACCCTATTATTGTAAGCCTCTCTCATCCTTCTTCTCATCTCCTCCATTCGGAGAAATACTTTTTCCCTCTTCTCGTCTATCGAATACAGAGAGTCTCGTATCATCACTCATTCTTCTCCTCGTCAGATGTTAGCACTCTATGAGATTCCGCGCGGACCTCCGCTGGTATGACGACATCCATACCGTATACCAAGATAAAAGGGCTCTCCCCAGTGTCCTCTTTTGGGTTGGTGCGGTATGCCCATAAAACTGAATGGAGCTCCTCAATCCATATTCCTCCCACCTTTTCCAGCCGCGTTTTTATTCCCCGTACCAGGACCTTATTTGTAGCTTCAACCTGTCCGTTAGCTTGTGGGTGATACACCGAGGTGAAGCGTTGTTTGATCTTGATTCTATCACACCACTCCTTCAGGCCTTTCCCCGTGAACTGGGTGCTATTGTCTGATAGAGCACCCGAGTTATCCCAAAATGACATACGATGTTCTTCCACAGGAACCTCAATATAGCTTCCTCCGTGACCCTTGATAGTGGTTTGGCTTCAACCCACTTACTGAAATATCCACGGCTACCACCAAGAATTTCTTCTGCTCTAATGCCATAGGAAAAGGGCCTACCAAGTCGATTCGCCATTTCGCAAAGGGTCACACCGCGCTCATGGTCATGAGCTCTTCTGCTGGCCTGTGTATCAAAGGGGCATGTATCTGGCATTTCCCACATTTTTACCATCTTTTATGCATCGGCTTTCAGGTAGGGCCAAAAGTATCCCGGTCTCAATATCTTCTGGACTAAAGCTCGGGCACCCATATGGTTGCTACAACACCCCCCGTGCATTTCCTGGAGCATCTATTCGCTCTCTTTCATCCCCAAGCATTTACATAAAGGTACCCCAAATCCCATTTCGTACAATTTTCCTCCTATCGGACAGAAACTTGTAGCTCGTATCTTAAGCCTAGCCGCTAGGCTGCGATCATCGGGCACGGTCCCCTTTTCCAAGTATGCCTTTATTTCCGCCTGCCAATCCCCTACTTCTAACAACTTGGAAATAGTGTTATCCGTCACCTCCTCAGGTGCCATCAGGAGAGTTATTGGACTTTCCTTGCAATCCACTGCCGAGCTAGCTACCCTTGCTAATTAATTAGCGCACTCATTTTCCTGCCTTGGAATTTGTACCATTTCCAAGTATTCTAGTATCTCTTGACACCTCTTGAGTTTTTCAACGTATATCTTCATGCATTCTTCTCGTACCTCGAATTCACCTATGGTTTGCTTATATACCAGTTGTGAGTCCAAATGTACTGAGACTCTTTTGGCTCCTAATTCCATTGCCATCTGTATTCCTCTTATACATGCCTTGTACTCCGCCTCATTATTGGATGCTCGAAAATTTAAGTGGACAACATACTCCATTTCGTCCCCTTCTGGGTAATCAGTACTATTCCTACTCTGTACCCGGCATGTGTCCTGATGACCCATCGACGAAGATCGTCCACCAACTTTCATCCTCCCGAGGTTTCGTCATCTCTTGCAAAAAATTTGCCAGAGATTGAGCCTTCATAGCCACCCGATTCTAGAACTCTATCTCAAATTCACCCTTCCCAATCACATATTTAATGAGTCTTCCCGACGTCTCAGGCCTACTAAGAACTGATTTTAGTGGGAGGTTAGTTCTAACAATTAGCTTATGAATGGAGAAATACGGCCTCAATCGTTTAGACATGACTACTAGGGCTAGGGCTCCTTTCTTGATTTCGGCGTACCGAAGTTCAATCCCTTTGAGTGCTTTATTTACATATTATAGGGCATTTGATTTTTCCCTTCCTCTCTTACCAGCACCGTACTTACTATGGATTCTCCTATAGACATGTATAGGTACAACGTCTCTCCTGGGTTAGGCTTCGTAAGTAGCGATGTTCCAGATAAATAAGCCTTGAGCTTGTCAAAAGCTTTTTGACATTCGATGTTCCAGCTGAATCCTGGGGTCTTTCTCCATACCCTGAAGAAACGAAGGCTACATTCTGCAGCTCGAGAGATGAACCTATTCAGTGCTGCCAAACGCCCAGTTAGTCGCTGGACCTCTTTAAGGCTTCTAGGAGGGGCCATATATAAGATAGCTTGAATCTTCACGTGATTGGCTTCAGCCCCTCTCTCAGTCATTATGTATCCTAAAAATTTTCCCGACATGACCCCAAATGCACATTTTATCAGATTCAACTTCATACGATATTTTCTCAACGTCTGAAAAGTTTTGCTAGATCAGCTATGTGCGACTCCGACTTAACATTTTTTATCAACATATTGTCTACGTACACTTCCATGTTTCTACTTAGTTGTTAGGAGAACATCTTGTCTACTAGCCTTTGGTACGTAGTTCCTGCATTCTTAAGACCAAAAGGCATTACCACATAACAGTAGGTGCTGAAAGGGTGATGAAACTAACCCTCTTCTGGCCTTCTTATGCTAGTCTTATTTGGTGATAGCCTTGGGAGGCGTTCATCATGCTTAGCAGCTCACACCCCGAGGTTGAGTCCACAAGCTGGTCGATCCTTGGTAAAGGGTAGTGGTCTTTAGAGCAAGCTTTGTTCAATTCCCTGAAATCCACACACATTCTCCAATTATCCTCCATCTTGGGGACTAGCACAACGTTGGACAGCCACTCCAGGAATTGGATTTCCTTAATGTGTTTCGCTTCCAGCAGCTTGTGCTCCATTACCCGAATAATGGATTCCTTCTTAGTTCCCGAAGTCTCTTTTCTTTTGCTTGACCGTCGTCAATGAAGGATTGATATTGAGCCTATGCTCTGCCATAAATGGGTCAATCCCTACCAACTCATTTGGCGACCAGGCGAATATATCCGCATTCTTGCGCAAAAAGCTAACTAACTCTTTCAAGATCTCCGGAGATAAGGTGGTTCCTACCCTCACAGTTAAATATGCTTCTCCCAGAATAATTTCCACCATCATTAACATCTCATTTGGCTCTACGTTCTCTTTTGACTCATTCGGCAACTTAGGGACCCCGACGTGTTTGCTCCATCAGGCACATCCTTCCGTCTCCCTTGTTTAACACTCTGCGCATATAATTTTCTCGAGGTGTATTGGTCACTACCGACCTCTCCCAACTCACCCCTCACTGGGAACTTCATCTTCATGTGGTAGATAGATACCACTGCCAGGAAGCTACTAAGTGATGGTCTTCCCAGCATGGCAATATACGCTGAAGGTGCGTCTACGACCAGGAACATAATCATCTTGGTTTTTCGGCACGGTGCCTCCCCTAAAGAGACAGAAAGCACTATTGACCCCAAGGGCTGTATGGTGCCTCCTACAAACCCAATTAGGGAGATCTAGACCGGTTCTAACTTCTCCTCAAGGTCCATTCTCTCCAAACAATCTAAGAACAGGATATCCGCCGAGCTTCCCGTATCGACAACGATGCGTCCTACCTCGTAATTAGCTATCATCGTTCTGGTTACTAAAGCATCCGGATGCGGCCTCAAGACCTCCCCCACATATAGTGGCCCGAAGTGTATGACCGGGCTGTCAGCTACCTGTCCGATCTCCAGTCCTCGTATTCTTTTTGGATCAGCTGCTCTGACATAACCCTTCCTCAATCTGTTTGAGTTGCCATCAGCTGGCCTTCCAACAATCATGTTAATCACTCCCCTCTTCGGAGGATCTCGGTCCTTCTCATCCACCCTTTGATCCATTTTACGTTGTGGAGAAGGATGTCTTCCTCCCTTTTTGTAGCTCACTTTGGTTTTGCTTTTCTCCGTGTACACAAACTCTTTCAGATGCCCTGCTTGAATAAGCCTCTCTATTTCATCTCTCAGGTGAGTATATTGTTCTGTGGTATGCCCATAGTCGTTATGAAAACGACAAAACTTGCCAGATTTCTCACTTCTAGGGGTCACCGAATATGTTCGGGGCCATTTCAAATCAGTTATGCGCTCGATCGCCACGAAAACCTCATCCTGTGGGAGAGACAAGAGCGTATATCGATCCATTCGTTCTTTACTAATAATCGGCTCAGGTCTGGCTTTCTTACCCGATCCCCAATCTTCTCCTTTCTCCCTTCTCCTATCGACCTCCTTTCCTTTCTCTCTATGCCTGTCAACCTCCTCTTTTACTTGCAAAGCTTCTTCCAAGTGAATGAATCTCTCAGCTCGAGCCAAGAAGTCTCCAAAGCTCCTCGAGGGTTCCACCACCAAGGATTGGAAGAAATCACCCTTTTTCAGACCTTGGGCTAGTGCGTTCATTAGTGTTTCTTCTGAGGCCGATGGTGTTGGGAATCGAGGGTACCGTCGCGCAGCGGAAAACAAAAATTTTTAAATCAAAGTAATTTGAATCGTATTCAAATTGACGACGGTCCAATTTTATAATCAATTAATTCAAACAATGTTTTAATTACTTTTAATAAATAGAAACAATTCGTTTTTCGTAAAATCGAATAAGCATGATCGGTTTCTATTTAATATAATAA
>BMAC01000637.1:280655-301383 GCA_014905375.1 Phtheirospermum japonicum | reverse complement strand
AGAACCTTGTGATATAGCTTATATGTACAGTACGATCCCTTCGCGATCTATGTCCCGATTGAACAAGAGGTATTGGTTCATCGAGACCTCTTTCTAGTTCAATAACTGTGTGCTACGTTCTAGGTTCAAGATAATCCGTTCGTGTGTGACTTAGAGAAACACATTTCTCTAAACACCCCACTATCAGCTCTGGCCAGAGACTCCGAGGATTTATCAACCATCAGAACACACAGGACATCCATGACTTATCATGCGTCCGAATCCCCTACTACCATGCACAGACTTCCCACTAGATTCCCGACTATGCGAACGTTGCCCCTTTTGATCGGCCTCCAAAGAGACACAGAGACAGGTCACAACATAGCTTGTCCTCTAGTGAAGTCACGATGAGGTCTGGGTCTTAAGGATTAATGTTGTACGCTATACCATAGAAATCATCTACTCGATGAGTGGGAACCACTTAGAGATTTCTAGGTGAGGGAGTTCAGTGAACTCATCTTATGAGCACCTACTTATGTATGTCGATGTCCAGACACCGTGACCGATGAGACGCGGTCCACATACACTAAGTACTAGTCTTAACGGGAAAGGCCTGTATCCTCATTATGGCGTAACCCTATGACTAGGAACAAGTTCGATGAGTTACATTACGTGTTATATTATCTCACGGTTCTGCTAGACCAATCCATCGTAATAACGTAACTTCATCAGGACCATACCTATGCAACGAGCATGGGATAAAAGATATGGAATGCCAATAAGTATAAAAGATATTATTACGAATAAAAACCGATTGTATTACAAGAGAATGGTCAGACCACAGCAACAAGTTGGCTTGTTGGTCACCCTATTCTAACAGATGGGACCTCCAACTTAGCCGTAGTTTATCTCTTTATGTAAGCTCTTAAACATTCTCGCTCCTTCTGCTAGATGCAGAATATTTCTAATGCCATTTTTTGGTATTTCCTACAACTAGCGAACTGGTGTAAGAACGTAGTGCTGAACTCATCGAAATTGTGTATCGACTCTGGTGGTAGCTGACTAATCCAGAGTTGTGTTGACTTGGTAAAGGTAGTGGGAAAAACCTTACACATTATTGAATCTGAAAATCGGTATACCATTGAAAATCGGTATACCAAATTATCTAACGGATCTACAGTACTATCATACTCGAATCCCATTGATTGGTAACCAATGGGTAAGTCATCTCTCAAGACCACTTCCAGGAAAGGGGTCACCCGACGAACTCTTGCGGAAGGGGCACTGCTCGCTAATTTCCTCTATAGCTCACTCACCTCCTTGTTCAAACCTTCTACCACTTCTGGTAATTCGGACGCATTCTTGCTGAAAGTGTCGTCATTTGACACAGCTGTTTTCTCATCATCTCGCGCTCCTGAGCCGTGAGTCGGCTTACCCGTAGTTTCTCCAGCTAGATTGTTTCCCTGAGCTGGTGCGGACGGTGGCTTGCCCATGCTAGCCAATTTCTTGTCCACCGCTTCATCTACAGCCTTAGATATGACGTTGGACAACTGTTCCAAAAATAGTATTTCCCACGGGTTCGCTCCTGATCTTGGCGGAAACCCCGTCCCGGGGGTCGAGTTAGACACCGGCTCGGTGGGATTCCGAGGTGCTTCGCGAGGAGTATCATCTCTTTCTATGGCTATCTCCGATGTGTGAGTTGCCGGAGTTTTGTTCAGATCATCGGCAAGGTTTCGTCATAGTTCTTCCATAATCGTTGTCGGACACTCACGCCTTAAATCCAGATCTTCGATTTTATTTCCCACAGACGGCGCCAATTGTTTCTTACCTGAAAATAAGATCCAAACTGATGACCTCAAATCCCCCAAAAGATGAAACCTGATCTCTACAATTGATAAACCTCGTCCAAAAGAAATGTCAGCGGGGACCGGAAGGGTTTTCCGGTGAACCCCCTCCGATTCTTAAGTTAGCGTACGGAGAAAATTTGGCAGAGTAAGGGCTTGATTAGATAAAGAGTTACCTTCCTTTAAATTTGTGATTAACTATTTATAGGTTTTCTTTTTTAGGGTTTCCATGAAATCAGGGCCGTTATGCCACGTCACCCATCCAGATTTTTCTCTCTGCTATTCTTCCCTGAGCTGGAACCCCGAGCTTTTCCAGATAATTTGATCTGGGCTAAAACCCCAAGCCGTGTACATAGACCCAGGCTGAACCCGTGGCCCTGATCCGAATACAAAGACCCGACCTATAAATGGTTCCACGATCTGGATATATAGACCTTAGCTCAAACTATGACCCCGATCCGGGTACATGGACCAGAAACAAGAAACCATCAGCATATGCTGACGGTGTTTTGGCCATCATCATATTCTGTAAGCATTCGCCTGTTTTTTTTTTTTGTTTTTTGTTTTTTGTAGTGGTTTTTGTTTTTACATTATGATATACTAGTTTTTGTATATGAAAGTATTGATTTTTCATAAATTTTTTACATGTGCTATGATGTATTGGTTTTTTATCACTAGTGCAAAATAGTTGATTGGTGGTGCTTCAAAACGCTTATAAGTGGCGCTATTGAACCGCCACTAATCCGTGCGACACTTAAACTAAATCCATACGGGTGGCGGTTCGAACCGCCATATAAAAGTTAAGCGGGTGGCGCTTATTATCATTGAAGCGACACCAAAAATAGCACTATTCAGTTAGAAGCGCCACTTAAGACTTGAGTGGGTGGCACTTATTAAGTTCGAAGCGCCACTTAAAACTTAAGCGGGTGGCGCCTATTAAGTCGAAGCTCCATTTAAAACTTAAGTTGGTGGTGCTTATTAACTTTGAAGCGCCCCTTAAAACTGAAGCGCGTGGCGCTTATTACGTTTGAAGCGCCACTTAAAAATCAAAGCAGGTGGCTTAAATTCGAAGCGTCGCATAAAATAAAAATATATGACGCTTATTAATTTTTCAAACGCCATTTAAAATATAACTTTTGGCATCGGTTCAACCTTAGAAGCGTCACCTTTGTTTTTTTTTTTTTTTCAATCCTTGTTCTTGCACCAAAAGCTTTGCCTAAAATGTGATGCACAATTAAAACGTGCAAACCAAAATATTAAAAATATTCACATAACAATATCATTAAATTTTGCACAAGGGCTTGGGTTGCCTCCCACGAAGCGCTTGATTAACGTCTTTAGCTTGACGGCGTCCGTTGTCATCCCGGATCCAAAAATAGATGACGATCGTACCACGCCTTGGTATTCTCCAAGAGAAAGAATTGGCGATGATAATCACCAAGGCAGGCACAAATAGCATGTCCCGAGATGCCAAACACTCCAACTAGCTTCGGAGGTCGGAAACGCAAGTAATCGATCACCACAAATATATCAAACGACAATTTTAGCATGGGGTGATCGGGAACCTTCTCGACTATCTCGTCTACCACCTCAAAATCAAATTTCAATAAAGCTTTGGGTGGTTCAAAAAATGACTCAATAGTCTCACTACCCTCCAAAATCGGCATCATAACTCCACCTTCTTCACCAAAAGCCGGGAGGCTCGAATCTCCAACATCCTCCGGGCACTCCAACGGCAACACCCCCAAACTTTTACCCACAGTGTCATCAAAAATCGCAAGGGGTCGAATCTCAACCAACTCCTCGATCTCATCCGTCTTACAAACCTCTTCTGAACAAACATTCAAAGTGGGCTCTACCACATCAAATAACGTCACCTCGTCAAAATGAGGTCGATTTACCTCAACTCGAGTTTCATGATCAGTAATACACAAATGAGACAAAGGATAACAATCATAGCTCGGGGTATAAGAATATGATTCGCAAGGAGCACACGGATCATTATATCTCGAATCGTGATATGTGGTTTTGGGAAAAAACTGCTCGAAGCTCGAAACGTAAGAGTTTGATGTAAGAAGAGGAAATGGGTCGTAGCTCGAAGAATCAGAATCGGGTAGAGCATACGAATCATATCCCGTGTAAAAAGGTTCCAAACCTGGGTTATAAGAATTTTCATTAAATGTCGGGCAATAGGAACTTTGTAGTTTACCAAAGTGATTAAGTGAAGCGTATGGATCATTAAAGCTCGAATTGTAAGAAACCGAAGGTGGGACCCATTCAAACGTGTGGAACGACCCCATGAACTGATCCACTACTTCATCCCACATTTTTAAGGAATTCGGCTCTAGATTTGTCAACCATTCACTCGTCCGATCCTTTAACGTGAACATGAAAAACCGCATCATCACTTGATCCCATGTAAGTCCAAAAAGAGGGAATGTGCCGGTTATAGCTTCGTAATCTCGGATGAAATGGAGCGGGTCTTCGCTCGGAAATCCATGAAAAATCGGGAGTTGCTCGAGGTAAAACTCATCTAGATCGTACTCCCGCATTGCAAAGCTTAAAGGAATTGCCGGTCGAAACCCACGCCAATCGGACGTTGGGAAAAACATCTCTTCATCGAAAGGTGGACTGTATAAGTCATCATATGGCGAACTTAAACGATATTTTGCCATCTTTAGTTCTAAAATCTCGAATTGTCAAAGATTTGGCTGCAAAGCACAATACTCAACAAACGAGATTAAACGTACCAGAAAGAACAAAAGAAACAAAAACAGCAAAAACAAAAGTCACAAACGAATACTACGACAAACAACAAATAAAAGCAAACACCAAAAATCGCAGCCTTTAGCCTTCCCCGGCAACGGCGCCAAATTTTGAATCGAACTTTTTCGCTTTAAAATAAAAGGCTCATCCGCAAGAGAACGGAGCTATTGTAGGCGATAAGCTGACTCGAGTCGAATCAAAATGAAGACTAATCAGAAACTTTTTCAGTGTCCAATTTTACGTACATAGAAACGAAAATAAAACTAAACTAAACACTCGATCCAATTTAGTTTGAGGAGTTCTAACATCTACGAGCATTGAAATTGAAAGTCTTTAAAACGATTAAGAAAATCAAGGTTCTAGTGCGCATGAATCATCTCCACGATCGGGGTTGTCGATCCCGATGGTTCTAAATGACCCTAGGCACTAGACCGATAAAATTAACCACAAAGCATCATCATTTTCAAAACATAAATTCAACGCAAAGCATAAACATAATCGAACGGTAAATGGAATACGAACTGAATTAATATAATCATTCAAAGATAATGAACATTCAAAGATAACCAAAGACAACTACAAAAAACAAATAACATAGTGCAGGAAAACCTATAATCTAGAGAAATCATCAGCAATACAACGATCTTCAGCGACGAGAAACGGCCTTGAACGTCGAACCGCATAGAAATGACGAAACTATACGAACAATAAAACTATAATCTTACATGAATCGAAGGTGACATGAACCGAGGGTTCTCTACATTAATCTGGACCTTTCCCCCTCGTCCCAGCACCCTCAAAACGAAGAAACCACCGACCTTTTATAGATTTTCCGAAAATAACCGCTCAAACTGCTAGAGCATCGACGATGCGTCAATGGTGCATCGATCGACGCAGGCGCAGGCTGCTCGCGTCGACAAGGCAATGCGTCGATCGACGGAACTAGGATCGACGCTACTGAAGCTGAGAGTCGACGGTGCGTCGATCGACGCGGGCGTAGGTTGCGGGCGTCGGCAGCTAGTGTTAGTATGACTCGGACACTTGGTAACCCAGTGTCAGACTGGTACCCAGTGTCAGCTCAGTACATTGATCGTCCAATCTTCGTCGTCTCGAGCTATAACACTAAAATAGAGCAAAATTAGATTATTTCATATAAAATAAAGTAAAAACACATTAAACACCAAATGAGATAAAAAAACATCAAAAGGAAGAAAAACGATAAAAAGATAAACCTAAACACCCTAAAAGCACACAACATACGATGTAAAAACACATGAAAATCACATACAAATATGTACAAATCAGATCTATCTGCTTAAGTTTAAATCTGATGTGCTCGCTGCCTTCACTCATCTGCAAAATCTTATCCTTACTCAGTTTCATTCTAAAATAAAGTCAGTTCAGAATGATGGAGGGGGAGAATTTAAAGCCCTCACAACCCTGTTTCACTCCTCTAGGATACACCACAAAATCTCTTGCCCCTACACACCTGAACAAAATGGCCTTGCCGAAAGAAAACATAGACACATTGTTGAAAAAGGTCTCTCTCTTCTCTCTCACTCTCATCTACCTATCAAATACTGGGATGATGCCTTTACCACTGCTGTCTATCTCATAAATCGATTACCCTCTAAAACCACTCAGTACAAAAAGTCCTCATCGGCTCCTACTGAATCAAATTCCCATCTACACTTATCTTAAACCCTTTGGGTGTCTCTGTTACCCTCATCTTAGACCACTCAATAAACATAAGCTTCTGTTCATGTCGCAACCTAGTACCTTCCTTGGTTACAGTGAACACTATATGGGTTTCAAAGTCATACTGCTAGATAACAAGGTTATAATCACCAAACATATGATCTTTGAAGAGCTCGGATTTCCCTTCTCTAAGAATTATGAACCTCACTCCTGCTCTAATATTCAACCATCTATTCTTGGTCCTCCACATCTTATACCTATTCCCCATACTACTACACCATTGGAGAGGTCGCCACTATCTTCAGCGACCTCAACACAACCACATGCGACATCGCCACATGTGCCAGCGACCTCAACACAATCGCATGCGACCTCACCACAGTCTTCTGCAACCTCACCACAACCACATGCGACCTCACCACAGTCTCATATTCAGCCTTCCATACTTGGTCCGCATCCTCTTATACAGGTTCCCCAGAATCCTTACTGCGCGACCTCACCAATACCTCATATGTTAAATTCCTCCAGTACTCCCCATCAGCCAATCCCACTATCCTCCAGTCAATCCAGTCCCTCTACTATTCCTCTTACTGTTGAATTACCAATAATGAGCTCTCCACATGCTTCTCCTTTTTCTTCTGTGCCTAGTTCTAATCCTTTTGAAGGTAAACATCACATGATAACAAGAGTTAAACCAGGAATTTACAAGCCCAAGGTGCTCAGCACGGAGCTCCTCGATTTCAGGGAGCCCTCCTCCTATGTTGAAGCTTTAACACATCCCAAGTGTAAAGTAGCTATGTGTGAAGAGTATGCAGCTCTCCTTAAGAACCAAACATGGTCTCTCTCTGAGCTACCTCCGGGAAAGTCGTTTATTGGTTGCAAGTGGGTGTTCAAGCTGAAAACTCATGTTGATGGTACTGTTGCTCGTTATAAAGACATATTGGTCGCAAAAGGATACAGTCAGGTGCCCAATTTTGATTTTTCTGACACTTTCAGCCCTGTTGTTAAAGCTACCACTATCCGAGTTGTGCTCACCATCGCTGCCAACTGTAATTGGTCGGTCAAACAATTTGATGTCAATAATGTCTTTCTGAATGGCGAGCTGGACCGAGAAATCTGCATGGCTCATCCACCTGGTTTTGAACAGGAGGGTACCAATCTTCAGGTGTGCAGGTTGTCAAAAGTGATTTATGGGCTTAAGTAGGCTCCCCGGGCCTGGTTTGGAAAATTGCGAGCTGTCCTTATTCGTTTTTGTTTCCCTGCTTCCAAGGTTGATAGTTCTCTCTTCTACTTAAACAATTTCTCAGGCTGCATCTGGGTTTTGGTGTATGTCGACAACATTCTCGTCATGGGCAGTGACACCGCCGGAATTTCAAAGCTTATTGCTCACCTTGATTCAGTCTTTTCATTAAAGAATCTAGGTGAACTACATCACTTCCTTGGCATTGAGTTCTCGCACACCGCTCAGGGTCTACATCTGAATCAAGTCAAGTACATTTTGACTCTTCTCGAAAAAGCTGGTATGGCTGGAGCTAAAGCCACTCCTACGCCTATGGTCGTTTCTCCTGTACTCTCTAAATCTCAAGGGGAACCCACTGATCCATCCTTTTACAAAAGTATTGTTGGAGCTCTTCAGTATATTACAATCACTTGACATGATATTTCTTGTAGCATCAACAAAGTACGCCAGTATATGCACTGTCCTCTCGGAAAACACTGGCGAGCTGTCAAGAGAATTATGCGATACCTTGCTGGTATCATTCCTTATGGAATAACCTACCCTAAAACCTCACACTTTACCCTGACATGTTTTTCCGACTCCGACTGGGCTGGTGATCTGGATGACCAAAAATCCGTCACTGGGTTTTGTATTTTTCTTGGACGAAATATTGTCTCTTGGTGTTCTAAAAAGCAAACCTCTGTTTTGAGGTCCAGCACCGAGGCTGAATATCACAGCCTAGCTCATGCTACTGCAGAATTAATTTGGATCCGGTCCTTGTTACATGAGCTTCACGTCACAATTCCTGTTGTTCCAACAATTTGGGTCGACAATCAGAATGCTATTGATGTTGCCTCCAATCCTGTTCTCCATGCTCGTACCAAGCACTTTGAATTAGATCTTCATTTTGTTCGCGACCTCATTGCGAAGAAATTGCTGCAGGTTCAATTTGTTCCTTTTGTTGATCAGACTGTCGATGTCTTCACCAAACCGCTATCTCATCAATTCTTTGTTCGTCTTCGACATAAACTCTCTGTTCTTCCTCTCGCCACACTCTAATTGAGGGGGGATAATAGAGAGGGACCTGATAAGTTCAGGTCGCCTCGTCATATAATGTCTGGCGACCTGAAGATGAGTGCAGCACCAGGTCGCAAGGTTGGCGACCTGAAGATGAGTGCAGCACCAGGTCACAAGGTTGGCGACCTCTCAAGTCGTACGAGAGGTCGCCCGGAGGTCGCACGTACAACTAGCAATGGGTCTCACATGAAGACAACCTACACTACGCCAGCTGATGATGTCAGCCCTAATCTAGTACATCCAACTGTCAGAATGTACTGTAACAATAGTGACCACACGATCTAGATGGACATTGCAGAAGTGTACTGTAACAATTTTAGCCACATATTTTAGGTTTACATTTGTCTTACATAATACTATAAATAGTGGCGGCATTCCCTGCTGTAATATGAAGAAATATATGATTGAATGAATTACAGAAAAGTTGAACACAAAATCTTTTTTCAAAAATGAATTCTTTACTTTCTTTCATATAGTACATTCCATGCCAATCAACCAGTCAACGTTCTGAGTTAATGAGTTTCGGTGATAATTTTTGTTCTTGTTTTGTTTTTAATGAGAGTGGATTGTCACTACTACATAAACAACTTTTTACGGCAGTTCTGGGAGGCTTTTTACGTCGATTTTGGAACCGCCATTAAATCCACCGCCGTAAATTTTTACGGCGGTTGTTCTAAAATCGCCGTAGAAAGTGAGGCTTTTTACGGCGGTTTTTCTTCAACCGCCGTAGAAAGTGACGCTTTTTACGGCAGTTTAAGAACTGCCGTAAAAAACAACGACAGTGGATTCTACGGCGGTTCTTTAAAAATATCTTCTAGAAAATCTGTTTCCCAAAACGGACATTTTATGGCGGTTCTTGCAAAATACCTTCTAGAAAGTAATAAAAAATAAAAAAAAAGAGAGAAAATGAAAACAGGTGCACCAAAATTGCCAATAATTAATATTTTGAATATATTGATTATTTCAACAAATAAATTACGAATTAATACTCCAATATAATTAAGTTGCCAATAATAAATATTTTGAAATATTGATTATTTCAACAAATAAATTACGAATTAATACTCCAATATAATTAAGAATTTCCATCAACAGCATCCATGATTGCCAATGTGACTATAACACAGTTCAACACTAACTAATACATACAAAGCTTAATTAAACTAAGCATACTACTATTATTTATGTATTCTTCGAATTACTTGTGTCCATATGTATTACACAAGTTTTCTATGAGAATGATGGATTTCCTTCAGACCGAGACAAGGCTTTCAAGCGTTCCGATTAATTACTCGTCTTTCTCGCTTGTATTCTACTTCTTTTGTTGTATGCATTATTAATAGGGTTCTAACCTGGAATAAACATCAATCGAAACTATATTAAATCCGGTATAAGCAATTTCCCCGTGTGTTGTGTAGCTGTGTGGATGTGGTTCTCATGTAAATGGAGAAAATGTTATGAACAAACTAGGCGACCTGTTCAATTATTTGAACAAACTACGCAAGCAATTATCATCGTGTTCAACTCTTCTAATTTTCATCATTAGACACCAATATCCAAAACAGAGCATCACAAGAAATTGTAAATTCAAGTTTCTACTTGTTTTACCTTTCAACTAAATATCATTACGAAAATTTTCCAACTAAAATTAAAAAACAGACTGAAAAAACAAATGAACACGTTTCTACCACATCCCCTATTTTAGATGATGCCAGTAACTCATACAATTATATCAAATAAAACGGGCAAAAAGAGCTTTTCTAAACAAGATGCAAAATGAACATAGATAACATGCTATATTTCAGAAAGAAGCCCGGAAAAAGTGGGATGGGCAGGGTATAGACATAATATCACCTCCCATGACTCTTAGTCCGAAATCTATCTTTGGCTGCAATCTTGCAATAAGTAAATCAAGTGAGAATAAATATATATTATATAATTATTCTGCACATAAATTGACAATATTTGAATTGTTTACCTTTTCCATCAATGAAACTGCAATGCTTGAAAAACATGGAAATGTAGGTACAAAAGGTCTCAAAATGATCCTTGTAGCGGCCGATATTTGAATGTCTACCATCTGGCTTTAAACAATAACTCTACTCTTTCTATTAATTTGTTTATATTGATTTAAATCTTCTTATTAATATAGTCAAAAGTGCGAAACTATATAGAAAAGAAGGAAAAAACAAAAAAACTAACCTGAACAGTAAATTGTAGAGATAACAATTTAATTGCCAGAACAATATCAGCATTTCCAGCGTATCTCAGCACAAGATCAAGAATTAGTTCATTCTCCTTCGATTCTTGAGCTTTCAGACCTGGAAAAAAAGGTGAGTAAATTTTCAAAATCTTATTATGTTATAATCTTTCAAAATTGCAAATACCCCCCTAAAACGAGGGCATTCGTTAAGCAAAGCAAAAAGGGGTATTGTTAATATTTAACCTAAATTAGATTGAACACCAAATGTATGTTTTGTAATCATCCCTATATATTTAGATTACAAGAAGTCTAAAATAAGTAAAAGCGAAATATTAATTGCTTACCATGAACTTTTGGAGCAAGATTTTATACTCATCAAAAGTAGCTTCTACTGAGGTTTTGATGATCCCACATGCTGCCTGTAAAATAATAGAGATGAAATTCAACCGAGGACAAAATGAAGCAAATTTGATACTCATTATTATATACATATACATGAAACTTGAACATAGTGTCACCTTATCTAAGTAAGGCCACATATCTTGAATAAATTTGTTAAACCAATCAACCTGCAAATATATGAAGTAACAACTCATTTCAAAATCAGACACCTTCTTATTATTATTGTTGATATTTAAAAAATAAAATTAAAAAAAATCATTTGAAATTGCTCACTCTTTCGTAATCTGGACTCATCAGCCATAGTGGAAGGTCAGGTAAAAGATCAATTATGGAGCTTGAAGCAAGTTCTTCAAACGACTTACTAACAATTTCCTGCATAAACATTGATGTGTTTTTAGATTGCTTATAATAAAATCAATCGATAGCATAATTACCAAAAAAACTCAGTAATTACCTTTTCAAAAATTACAAGTGTCACAAACACTTTTCTATTGAGATGTAATTTGAAAAACAGAACAAATGAAGTAAACTAAATCTTGAGTGTTTAATTGTAATTAATCCTAATTTGCAACTCTGACACTATTAAGCCCGAAAAGCTCCATAGTTCTCATTTATGAAATATAAAATTGTGAAAAGGGTCTCCTTTTTTTTTTTTTATCTTGGAAATTCAAACTGTCACAAAAATGGTGTCTAAGTTCTACCAAATATGTTTCTACTTAAAACGGAGCCCATTATGAATATATAATCAAACCAGGGGCATTTCCAAAATGTAACTTTAATGGGGGGTGAAAAGTCAATTATGCAAAAGTATATATGGGCTAACCTTTTTAACATCTCTGGGCTCAAAGTATATGAAGATGAAGAATCCCAGAAAAAGGCCAACTGGAATTCCAATTCCAAAGCCTATAATTCCCAATAAACTATCGACGAATCCCATTTTTCTTTGATTATCAAAACAAGAAAAAGATAAAATGAACTTCAAAATAAATTAAAACGAAACTACTGTTTCATTGGTCATCAAGAGATATTGTGTCGCACGTTGTAGGAACAAAATGTGAAATCAAGAATTGGACAGCAAATTAAGAAAATTAATGGAGAAATACAGTACAATGAGAACACAAAAAAGCCCATACCACCAAACGATAAACAGACACACACACAATTCCAGAGAGAGGTCAAATTAAAATGAAATCAGGTTAAAAATCATCAAATTAAGCCTCCATTCACGTGACCGAATGGCAAAAGGCACAAAAATAAAAACAGAGAGATAAATTGAAGGCGGAGAAAGGGTTTTGACTTGCTGGGATCACGAACAGATGCTTTGACCGTATAACCTCTCTGGAGCAAGAATTTGACCAGCCACGATGCTATGTAGCCTGATGCTCCGGTTACACACACTGTCTTGCCCGCACCTTTCGTTTTGATTCTTCAGAATTTTTTCAATACAATCTATACATCAAAGATTATATAATTACTCCTCTAATGTAAATTAACTAAATTAATGAGACCACGATAGAAAGAAAATTAATTAATCAAACCTCGATGTTGACTTCTCAGGCTCCTTCGAGCATTTCAAGGACTCCATTTCAAAAAAACTGTATAACTGATGAAAATAGTCATGGATAAGAAAAATAGTTACATAACTCATTAATAACCATGTGAAATAGGATAAATATATACATATACTATTCAGATATCAATAAATTCAATATATACATAAACTAGATCACTCAAAACCATCGACGAAAGAAAAAATAAATCATAATAACCATAACGAATGATGCAAATGTGAGAAATAAGCATCATTCCAAAATGAAACAAACATATAATTAGTCACCAGTATGAGCATTTTGTTATGCTTTTGCAATTTTAATAATTTGTTTGTAATTTCTGATGAATTTAATGTAATAAAACAGTAAGAAAACAAGGGAAATGGAGGAATAATAGATTAGAGAGGAAAGTTGGTAGGTAGGAAAAATGTAATCTCATTTCATATCCTCCACAATTTGTGTCTCCCCTATTTATACATATTAGGGGGCACCATTTAACACCAAAATGACCTAATAGCAACATAAGGTTAAATAAATAAACTAGATAAAAGCACATGTGTAATTAATTAATTGCAGCAACCTATTGGGTTCAAAGGCCCAATCAATTAATAAATCCCGGTCAGCCCACTCAATCAGCCGGACTCCCTTGCCCAACCCGTTTGGGCCTTCCTGTCTGATGCCCCGTCAACCTGCTCATTTCCTTTCTTCAAATCGGGGTCGCCTTCATATTTATCAAAAATGCCGTCTTCAACCCTAATCAGCCCCTCTTTCCCAATTCCGGTCCAATCAACCCTCGCCGGCAACGCCTGGCCTTGTAGTCATAACAATACCGCCCTGATTAACAGATTCTTGACCGCAGGGATCAAAAGTCGTAAACTTTTTATCCATGAATTTCACATCCTCCCACGAAGTTAATTTCAATTTAGGGTTTACCCATTCCACCATAATTTGTTCAATTTCCTCGCCCTTTTGAGTGATGGTGCGCCTGTCCAAGACTTTACCGGGTTTGAGCTGGAAAATTCCATCGGCGTCTGTTTCTGGCAGCTCTTCCAAAGGTGAGATTTCTGGCTTAATTTTCTGTTTCAATAACGATACGTGAAACACGGGGTGTATTTTCGATCCTTCTGGTAGGTCCAACTTATAAGCTACCTTTCCAATTTTTTGAATGACAGTGTAAGGTCCATAGTAGCGGGATGCGAGCTTCAGGTTCTTTCTCAGGTGCAAGGAGTTTTGTTTGTAGGGCTGGAGCTTYAGGTAARCTTGATCMCCTATCTCGAARCTHCTTTCTGTCCKGGTCTTRTCTGCATTAGTTTTCATCCGATTTTGGGCATGCAATTGATTCTCTTTCAGGGTCTTCATCATAATTTGTCTCTGCTGAATTAGATCGTTGGCTTCTGCATTACTTGCATCCATATAGGGTCCTGTAGATAGGAGAGGGGGAGTATACCCATACAGTGCCTGGAAGGGGGTCATTTTCAACCCTGTATGATAATTGGTATTATACACATGTTCTGCAAGGGATATCCATTTGAACCATTGTTTGGGGGCAGCACTTGTCATACACCTTAAGTAGGTTTCTAGGCATTGATTCAATCTCTCTGTTTGCCCATCTGTCTGGGGGTGGTAAGCTGTTGATAGGTTAAGTTTGATCCCCAACATTTTGAACAAGTCCTTCCAAAATGAACTAGTAAAAACCTTGTCCCTTTCTGATATGATACTCACTGGCAATCCATGTAGCTTGTATATGGTGTCCAAAAACAGCTTAGCTATAAATTGTGCTGTATAAGGATGTGAAAGTGCTATAAAGTGTCCATACTTGGTAAATCTGTCAATGCTCACCAGTATCACATCCTTTCCCCCAGATTTAGGTAACCCTTCCACAAAATCCATAGAAATGTGTGTCCAAGCCTGCTCAGGGATGGGTATAGGCTGTAGTAACCCAGGATGGCCCTCTCTATCTGGTTTGTTCCTCATACACACATCACATGCTTGTACCATCTTGACAACATCTCTCTGCATCTTAGGCCAGAAGAAAACACCCCTCAATCTCATATAAGTGCCATTAATTCCTGAGTGACCTCCATAGGCTGATTCATGCATGATTGACAGTATCTGTTTCTCAAGCTTGTCATCCTGTCCAATCAGTAGCCTACCCTTATATCTTATAACCCCTCCACTAATTGTGTATTCTGGAAACAGATTAGGGTTTATACTTTTTGCAGCTAGTATCTTATTACGTAGTGGGTCCTTGGAATAGGTAGTTATCACCTCTTTCACCCACTCTGGAATTACCAGTGTGATGGATTCACATCTAACTCCAATCTCTTCCCTCCTAGATAGAGCATCTGCAGCTCTATTCTCTATACCCTTCCTATATTATATCTCATAGTCAAGCCCCAAGAGTTTAGTGATCCACCTTTGCTGCATAGGAGACATCACCCTCTGATCCAACAGATGCTTGAGGGCCTGTTGATCAGTTCTGATTATAAACTTGTGCCCTTGGAGGTAGTATCTCCATTTCTGTATGGCCATTAGGACAGCAAGAAAATCCGTCTCATACACAGATAAGCTTTGATTCTTAGGACAAAGTGTTTTGCTCATATAAGTAATGGGCCTGCCTTGTTGCATCAATACTGCCCCTACCCCATAACCACTAGCATCAGTCTCAAGTATGAAAGGTTGTGTGTAGTCAGGTAGTGTGAGGACAGGTGTGGAAATCATGGCTTCCTTCAACTTGTTAAATGCACTCTCAGCTTCCTCTCCCCATTTAAACTGGTTCTTTCTTAGCAAAGCTGTGAGTGGTTTGCAAATAATTTCATACCCCTTAACAAACCTCCTGTAATAACCTGTCAACCCAAGAAACCCTCTCAATTGCTTAACAGTAGTTGGTTTAGGCCAGTTTACAATACATTCAACCTTCTGTGGGTCATTGGAAACCCCCTCCTCAGAGATCACATGCCCTAGATATTCAACCTGCTTCTGTCCAAAGTGGCATTTGCTTCTTTTGGCATAAAGAGTGTTCTTCCTCAATAGGTCTRGTACCTCCTCCASATGCCTCAKATGTGACTCCCACTCCTTGCTATAAACCAGAATGTCATCAAAAAACACAAGGGTATGCTTCCTCAAGCATCCCTTGAAAACCTGGTTCATTAGAGATTGAAATGTGGCAGGTGCATTACAAAGTCCAAAGGGCATTACCAGAAATTCATAGTGGCCATGATGAGTGCTGAATGCAGTTAGGTACCTGTGTTGTGGATCCATTAATATCTGAAAATACCCTGATCTTAGATCAATCTTAGAGAAGTACTTGGCCCCTGAAAGTTCATCTAGCAGCTCCTCAATAATAGGGATAGGGTAGTCATGTTTCACTGTCAGCTCATTTAGATATCTGTAATCAACACACATCCTCCAGGTTGCATCTTTTTTCTTCACTAATAAAACTAGAGATGCATAAGGGCTTCTGCTATTTTGTATTATTCCTGATTCTAGCAATTCTTGTACACTCCTTTCTATCTCATCCTTGTGGTTGTGGGAGGCTCTGTAGGGGTACTGATGTTTAGGTGTGCTCCCAGGTTTGAGAATTATCTGGTGTTCAACCCCCCTCCTAGGGGGTAAGCCCTTTGGCTCCTTAAAAACATCCTCATATCTCTCCAGTAGACTTGTTAGTTCCTTAACCTCCTTGAAATCCTGCTTAGTTGCATGTAACACATAGATCTCTTCCACTTGCTCCTCAAGGTCCTCATGTAACATCCTGTAAAGAGAATGCTCAGTGATGAGTTGGCAATGGGCCATGTCAGTAAGGGCCTTCAGTCTGGTCCTTCTTCCTTCTAAGTTAACAGTGACTCACATGTCCTTATAATCTAACTCAATGGGGGTATTTTCCTTCAACCAATCACCTCCCAGTATGAGGTCACAACCCTCATGTTGAAGTAGTCTCAGGTGATACTTAAACATGTAATTCTGCATCTTCCAAGTGAACCCTGTAGCATGTTGGGAACTCAATAACCTCTGTCCATTGGCAACCTTAACTAAAATAGGTTTAGTGGTCCCCAATTCACACCCTACTTCCCTAGCAGTTGATTCCTTAATGAAACTCAATGTGCTTTTAGTATTTAGCAACACATGTAATTGTTTGTCCCCACAATACCCCACAAATCTCATGGTTGTGGGGCTAAACTCCCCTGCAATAGAATTGAGTGACATCTGTATTTCCTCAACTGGCTCCAACTCCACTTCAGGTCCTTTATGGTTTTGAATTGAGTCTAATTAGGTAAATTCCTCTTCCTCAGTCATTATCATGTAATTAATTATGTTCTTGCACCTGTGTCCAACCACAAACTTTTCATCACAATTGTAGCAAAGCCCTTTTTCTCTTCTTGCAGCCATTTCTGATGAGGTGAGTAGTTTGGGGGGTGGTTTTCCTTGATTGGGAGGAGCCTGTCTGTAGGCATTAAGGGTATTGGGTGCAGTTCCTCTCTTGTTAGGGTAAGATGTGGGACTGAAATTTTTGTTAGGACCCTTGACTCTCTTGGTAATTGCCTCCAGGGTTAGCAATTGCTTCCACCCCAGCTCTATGGTTTGTTGGGTTTGTTGGAGGATGTCAGGCTCAAACATGTTCACAAAAGCTTTTAGGTCTTCACTCAATCCACTGATGAAGCTTGCTATGAAATATTCTTCAGTGTACCCCCTCTGATTTAGCATAAGCATGCAGGCTCTTAGCTCTTCAAATTTCTCACCATACTCATCATATGAATTCCTCTGTTTCAGCTTGTTAAATTCTCCAATAATTTTTGCTTCTTTTAGTTCATCAAACTTAGCAGAAATAATCCCTACAAATTGTTGCCATGTGAGGTCAGTTTCACCTGAGTTGAAATTCTGAAACCATTGTGCAGCTCTTCCTTCAAAGTGCATGGTAGCTAGTGTAACCTTTTGCGTTTCTGGAATATTAGGTATTAATCTAAAATACCCCTTGCATTTAAGGATCCAGGTTCTAGGGTTTGAACCATCAAACCTGGGGAAGTCAATTTTTGGTAAGGGACTGAGAATTTGAGGGTTTTGCTGTTCTGTTACTATCCTGCCTCTTGTTGATGATTGTGTTCTGGATTGAGACCCTTCATGGATATGTTCTGAAAAAGGGGACCCCAGAATGAATTCTTCTTCAGTTGTGGCTTTGCCCTTGCTCATATTAAGGAGTTGCAGCTGCATAGTGGCTAGGGTTTTTGTGAGATGATCCAGCTTATCAATAAAACCTGTTCTTAATTCTTGCATCTCTGTTCTGATCCCATTGAATTCACTACGCCAAAAAGTGATTCGGATAACACTTCTTATATAGCGTTTTTATGAAAGAGTGCTATCTAAAAAATCTGGAGTTTTTAAATAGCGCATATTTTTAGAAGTGTTATCTAAACATATAGATGGATAGCGTTTTATTGAGGAGCGCTATCTATTGCAAAATATTTAATAGCGTTTTTTTATAGCAAACGCTATGTGAAAGGGTACATTTTATTCAGATATCGCTTGTTGTATTAAGCGTTATACAACTATTGTAGAAAACAAAGTATAATAAATGGAAAAGAAAATTCCTCGAAGTCATTGCCACGACCATTCACTAAAATCCACCCAAAACATCAAAACCCTCCTCACCACCACCACCACCACATCCACCGCCCACCATCACCACCACTTTCATAATTCTGTGAACAACCTGAAATCCATTTGCAAAGATTAATCAAATATGAGCTTGCAAAGATCCACTATACCCCCCAAACCAAACCGGTCCTTCAAGATTTCAATCGTCTGTTTCCTCTTCCCCTTCGTCTTCTCTCTCATGGCACCTGACCATGGTCGAATTGAAACATCGGATACTCACCTAACTGTCCAAACTCTCTGATCGCGATACCCACCAGATTGTCGTCGAGGACAATTGCGACCCATTTGAAAAAATCGAGTCTTTGAGCAATAATAATTGGCACCGCAGTTCGCTTTCGTTGTATTTTTTGCGCACCAGTGATAGAATAGAGTCCATGGATGGATTTTCTAAGGCCTTGCTTGGAACAGGGTGGACCCTTTTCAAGACTCACAGTAAGGATAAAAATCCCAAGATTTTGTTAAGAGGGTAATTTATTTGTATAGGAAATTAGATGGGACTAAGATTTTTAAAACCAAAGAGGTGATCACAAATGGGAATGGGGATTTTTCTKTGGATTGCAGTAGAATTAKGGAGTTGAGATTGCCTCCATTGGATTTCTAAAATSTGCCTTTGAGGATTTTGCAGTATATTCTTCTGATGACCGATGATGTTTTCTTCCTCGCGTAGAATATTCGAGTGAGTAACTTTAAATTTTTTATTCCTTTGCTATGTTTRTTGTTTATTCTGTTATGTTTTTCTATATTTGGCTCTTCCATTGGTCTGTTTAGTCATTCTTGCTTTGTTATTGTGTTTTGTGGTTAAAATTYTAGCTGATGGCTAATTGAGGTTTTAAACCTATGAACTTTAGTCTTCTTAAGAGATGAAATAAGATTTAGTTCATTTCTGGATGTAATATTCTTCTTTRCAAAGTTAAATAGGATACCATTTATCATTTTCAAGCTTTCACCATAATCATGGGGATATAAAGAAAAGGAGGTATAAATTGTGCTTCTAGATATMAAGAAAAGGAGGTATAAAGCCATCGAGGATAGTTGAGAGTCTTTAGTTTAGTATATTTCATGCTTTCTTTTATTTTTTTTATATGTATAATAATTATTTTCCTACTTTTTTTTTGTGTGTGAGACTCTTATTTTTTTGTGTATGTGAGGTTATTATTATTATTATTATTATTATTATTATTATTATTATTATTATTATTATATCCTCAACTAACTGTCCAAGCTCTCTGACTACGATACCCACCAGATTGCCGTCGAGGACCTAAAGAAGATCATCACATCCCTCTCTGATAATGGCATTTCGATGCTCCTCAATGATTTTCAGAAAGATGGGTTGGCAATATTGTTTGCCTCTATAGTAAAAGATGTAATAACCACACCTTTGTTTTTTTTCCAGGGTTTCCTTTTTCTGATATGAAAGTGATGCCTAGTTTTAAATTTTCATGTACTGTCTGTAGATGAGAATCCGGCTTACTGGGGATGTACCGAGAGAACATAATACGTACAAATCTGACAATGGGGATGAGGCTTTTGAGGGTGCAGTGTTGTGTAGATATTTTGTGAATGGGATGTGCAACAAGAGTAGCCAATGCTCGTTTTCACATTCGCTCGAAGCAAAAATACCGGGTTGCAAATTCTTTTTCTCTTTGCAGGTATCTGTTTCACTACCCCCCCCCCCCCCCCCCCCCCCACCCCCCACACACACACACACACCCTCTTGGTAATCTAAAATTATTTCTAAAACCTTGTCGTTTGAAATCCATCGTTCTGTTTCTTATATAACATAATTACACAGTCGCTCTTCGATTCTCTCACACACACAAGACATTTCAAGTGCACACAATTACACTAAATACACACCTCTCACATACGAAAACACAAACTACATATTTCACACACAAAAATAGGGGTTTTTTTTTGGAATTTTATCAGGATAGTTTTTATAGTTGGGCCTATTATCATGTTAGTTTTTTTTTGTATTTAGGTCAATTATCAGTGTAGTTTTTTATAGTTAGGGCAATTATCAGTGGTAGTGTTTTGTAATTAAGCTAATTATCTGGGGTAGTTTTTTTGTAATCAGGCCTAATTATCAGGGTAGTTTTTTGTAATTAGGCTAATTCTCAGGAGTAGTTTTTTGTAATTACACCAATTATAGGGGGAAGTTTTTTGTAATTATGCTGATTCTCAAGGGAATTTTTTTCCTTATTTTGTAGTCATCACTGTTATTTTATTTCTGGACCTATTGGCCCCTCTCCCGTATAAAATTTTATTCATTTTGGATGTAATTTTGCAGGGATGCCATGATTCCGATTCATCAGCCCTATTAAGCATCGAATCGAGC
>BMAC01000637.1:216635-238016 GCA_014905375.1 Phtheirospermum japonicum | reverse complement strand
TAATAGTGTAGTTTTTAAAAATAATAAAAAGGTTAAAATAGGAATAAAATCAAAAAGCTCCATGAGCTTATTTGAAATGCTTGTAGTAGTAGCATATGAGATAAGCTCAGACTTTTTAAATAAGCTCATGCAACCAAACAAGGCTTATTTAAATACAGAAAGCTTATAAATCCTCTAAATAAGACATAAGCTAGCTTATTATGCTTACCAAACATACACTAAGACAACTCAAATAGAAGAGTTGTGACTTTTCATGAAATTATCCCCGGCAAATTTCAAGTTCCATTATTTATTTTAATTAATGTCTGGATTATATTATATTAAGTAACGTTAATTTAAAACTTTAATTTAGCATTAATAATTCACAAATTTAAATCAAGTTATTGGTGGCTAGTTTCTTAAACCAACACTCAGAGTAGATTAGAAATATTTTGCACATAAACCATAAATTGTATTTATTCACACTACAAGAAAATTAGCAATAGACATCACTAAAAAGACATATTTTATTTTTTTTGCTATTCTGGTGTCTTTTGACTTTTAAC
Organism: Phtheirospermum japonicum; assembly: GCA_014905375.1. Taxonomy (NCBI): domain Eukaryota; kingdom Viridiplantae; phylum Streptophyta; class Magnoliopsida; order Lamiales; family Orobanchaceae; genus Phtheirospermum; species Phtheirospermum japonicum. The sequence goes on along the minus strand of BMAC01000637.1, from coordinate 237,471 downwards.
ATCGATTTCTTAGAAAACTGGTGTTATATTAGTATAGTCTTTTGACAATAGACAACGGTTTCCAAAACTGATGTTTGAAAACCAAGATATTAGAAATAGACATCAGTTTTAAAAAAATGATGTGTTTGTACAATTTCTAATGATTAAACATCACAGTTTATGCATTAGAAGCCATGTCTATTTATAGACATTATTGGATCAAATTTCGGAACTTTACACATCGGTTTCAAGCTAATGTCCATTAATAATAATTATGAAAATTGGATTATTTGATTATATATCAGTTCCAAAAATATTGTTGAATCAGAAATATAATAGCGAAAATATCTCTCTCCGTGAACATCTCCTTTTTTTTAACGATAATACCATCTCTCTCTCTTTATCTCATTGTCTAAGCCTACACTACCTCCAATAAAATCCTCCAATAGGAATCGAGACCCTGCAGGAGCCCAAGCATCCCTATGGAATTAAAGCCATAATTAGTTGACTCCTGCTGAAATTTTTCATCATCATTAAACCAAATCTCAAACCTTGCTATTAGTCTCATCACTTCAAAGTACGCTTGTTCCTTCACTGTTGGTGTCAGAATTATTTCTGCCTTCAGTGTAACCCATGCCAGAAGTTTGTAACTGGCCTACAATATCTCTAATTCTAGGTACCACAAAATTCTCTCCCTCTCTCTCTCTCTCAATTTCGCCCTCAATGTGTGAGATCTTATGTGACACAATTAATTGAACATTTTGCATTTGTTATCAAAGATATGAAGTTTATCAAAGATGTAATCAACAAGTTCAATGGTTATGGGATTGTCAAGTGAAGGTGTCTATCTGTCACTCCTTATTTGATATCAAGTGTTTTGAACTTACGATAGATATCATATTTCTTGTTTTAGCCTCGTGAGTAAAAGCCGAGTTTGTTGTGAGCATAGTATCTTGGATTTTAATTGTTCAAGTCCTCTTAGATTTTGTTACTTTATTAATTCTTGATTGCAGGAACTACGATGCACTCTACCTGTTTGTGAATTTGTCTGAATGAGAGTGATTGTGATAGTGGGAGTTTAAGATGAGAAATTATGGCTGACTTATTCTGCTATAAAGAATAAAGCACTCATAGCATTCTTGATAATCACTTAACATGTTTTGAATCCAAGCAAACATGTTAATATGGAATTACTTCTATTTCATTGTTTCAATGCACATTCTTCTTTTTTTTACCAAGTCTGCTTGCTTGATTATTGTAAAGTTAATATTTAATTATTTCTGTTCTATTCTCTTCCATGGTTTATTCTCCCGGTGCATAAGTATTTCAGTCAAGCGAATGTCCTTGGTTTGCCCGACACGGGAGGTCATGTAATCTCATTCTCTAAATATTTGATGATAAGTTGCACAATTGGCACATTAATTTATTCTTTATTTGTTTTATGTGTAGATTATATACATACTGGACCAAGTACATTCCTTGGAGAGTGAGATGTTACAAAGAATAAAGAACCAAGGACTGCAAATCACTCATCGAATTCTTATTGTATGCTCAAGTCACTTCTTTGTATTTATTTTATTTAATGTGTTTTTTTTCTTCAGGTCACTCGATTAATACCTGATGCAGCAGGCACCTCGTGCAACCAGCGACTGGAGAGGTTAAGTGGATGCGAGTATTCGCATACTCTACGCGTTCCATTTAGAACTGAGCATTGGGTTCTTCAGAAATGGATTTCAAGGTTTGATGTCTGGCCGTATCTGGAGAAATTTGTAGAGGTATGTATTTAAAATTTAAAAAAAAAAAATATGCTAAATCATGACGAAATGATTATTTAAGAGCATTTCAGTCAGTTATGGATTAATTTTAGGTTTCCTCATTAAGTATACTTTGGATATATTATTATTGCTAGCTATGGAATAGTGTTAGTTAGATTTTAATTTATTGTGACAAGAGAATGATATTATTGTTAAACTAATTGATAAAACTATTAAAATAGCTCAAATATTACCTCAAGATGCTGCCGGTGAAATTACACCAAGATGTATAGTACATGACAAGGACAAGAATCTTCACTAAATATAAAAAAGTTCATAACTTAGACACTTAAGACTTGTGGTATTTCTTTTGACTATCAATTCCCAATCGTTTATGGTTAAGAGCCATGTCTTAATTGTATGTGTTCATTTTATAAAACACTATTTAATTATCATAGTGCTTAAACAATGACCCATTGAAAAAATATGTCTAGACAAATAAAATGGAAATGAAACAGATTCAGCAAGATTGAATAAAAACAAACACTACAATGTTTTATTTTCTAAAGTTTGGTGTTTTTCTTTCTATTTCTAAAGCCTTAATTTTAATGTTTATTCATTTATCTAATCTTACAAATATCCCATTCTTTAGAACTAGAAATCGGCAATCGAGAATTTTCTTTTTTGATGTTCCGACAGTGATGAAGTTATTGTCTCATATCTCGATGTTCTTGGAGCATCTTCAAAAGATCTATCACTCAACAACATTACCCAGGTAACATTTTAGATTTAGTTTTATTTATTTAAATCTAAATTGTGTTTACTATGAGTTTTGATTTATTATATACTGAGTTCGAGTTCTTTAGAAAATGAATTAATTGAACGAGAGAAATAAGATTATAAAATTTAGATGTTACTATTCTGAAATGATGCTTTTTTGTACTTTTGTGAATTACCAAAAAAAATAAAAAAAATTCAGACCACGTTTCAGTGAAAAACATCCATACCAAATTTCATCTTGGTAATTTGAGATTGATATTAATGTATTTTCTGTAATTTCAGCATGTATTGATCTCTCTTCTTCATCTATAATATGTATGAGATTTTTTCTTATTCCTTAAATAGTGGGACAACTAGAGTCTTCTTCTTCTTCTTCTTCTTCTTCTTCTTCTTCTTCTTCTTCTTCTTCTTCTTGTGTTTGTCCCATACATTGCTTGATCTTAATCACTTGGAGAAATTATGTATGTTTTTATCTTTGGAAACGGATGTTTCTATACGTGCAATACCTATTACTACACTGAATTATAAATTGCACCAGATTACCTAATTTATTGGGATTATACTAGTCTTCCTGATAGGCATTCGATTGAAAATCTCCAGAAAATACTTGATGTAGTTTCATTTGTAGGTGTTGAAGTTTGTGACAACTGAATTTTAATGTAACATAATATATTATGTTTATTTATTGGTTATATTAGAATTACATAAAGATGTTCTTGTTGCTTTTGCGTATGTGTGATTCCGAATAACTGATAGTCATAGGTAATTATTGAAATTGCATTTGGTATAACATGTTAAAACTCATTTTATATGTCTGATTATCTTATTCTCATTTATTGGCGAAATTTCATCTGATACTTTAATTTACTAAATGTGTTATGATATGGTATATTCATACTTTGATCACAAATATTTTGTAACACTATTACCATTCATGTGCTCATCCTAGTTCATAATCATGTACAAAAGATTGCCCATAACTTTTACTAAAAGTGGCACCACTTATTATGATCATATAGGTTAAAATTACTTCAAGTTTTACTTAAATTTATACATTAATAAAACACTATGAAATAAATTCATTAAATGTTAATACTCAACCTACTCACTTACAAGTAACAAAACACACACCTTATACTTGGAATGGTATACACGTATTTAGGGATCACTGAATAACTTATATTTACCCTTTAAAATTTTCAATCTAGAGATAATACACTACAAGAAAATCGAAGTTTGATGACAAGCAGTTCCGTCAGCAAACCCGCCAGTAATCAATTTGCGGGTACTGCCCCTCAGCATTTTGGCGTCAGCAAATTATATCAATCGATACCCGTCAGTATTTGCTGACGAATGGTATGGCCCGTCAACATTTGCTGACGAAGGTATGGCCCGTCAACATTTGCTGATGGCTGGGCCCATCAACATTTATGAAATATTATAAAGCAGACCCAACCCAACCCCCATCCAGACCGACCCATAATCCAGCCCAACCCAACCCGCATCAATTTAAATCCCAAATATGGCATAGGTGAGATTCAAACCCGTGACCTCTTGCAAATAGAAGAGCAGTGTTACCGTTTCGCCAAGTCAATTACACGTGCGAGTTTATATATTTTTAATATATATTAGATGTGTAAATTAAATTATAAATTATATTTATAACTAATCATTTTATATTTATACATGTAAATTATATTTATGAATAATGATATCATAAATATATAATATTATTATAAATATATATTATAAATATAATCATTTCTCTTTGGTGAATTTTGTCTAACACTTGGCGTGCGAGTTTCACAAATGGAAAACTTGGAGAAACTTTGAACAAATGACACATCAACCTAACCAAACAATTGAAAGCGACAATCAACGAGTAAGTTTCAACGAAGTACCTCAGATTTTGATCAAGCCCTTTTTTTTAGTGGAAGGCAGAGGGATATGGTGAATTGGGAGAAAGTATGTTGCAACTTCTTAGAGTTGGTGGACCAAGGTCGGAGAATTTCCGGAATACGATTGAATTTGTCGGAAAATGAGAGCAAGAGAGCAAAAGGTTGGGGTTTTTTTTTTGCTTGGAGAAAGAAACGGTTTGTTTGGAGGATGAAATAAAATGAGGAGAATGAGGGGAAGGTTTGATATAAATAGACCAGGGGCGGGCCAGGCTGAATGTGAATGAATTGGGTCGAAAATCTAGATTATAGAGTCAGTGAACGGGCCGGGTCCGATTCTGCATTAATGGCTCCATCGATCGACGATCGGAACAGAGTGTGTCATCGACCATGGCGTCAATTGACGGCATGTAGACGGTCGGGACAGAGAGCATCGTCGACCCCTGCGTTGATTGAAGGCCTATTGACGGGTGTCGATGGGTCGGACAGAGAGTTTCGTCGACCCTTGCGTCGATCGATGGCCTGTAAATGGTTTGAACAGAGAGTTTTGTCGACCTGTGCGTCGATCGATGACCTATCGACGGGTTGGACAGAGAGTTCTGTCAATGATGGCATTGATTTGTTGGTCGATCGACGCTTGCAGCTGGCTTTGCATCGATGTCGCATCGATGCTCTTCGTTGATCGACGATCATCCATTGTGCCTCGTTTTTGCTCTCTTAACCACCTTTTTTCGAGAAGAACTTCGGACCTTTTTGCAAACACCTCCGATTGTGCATAAGTAGTCCTCTATCGCAGACGCATCTCTCCCCTCTACACATAAAAGAGGAGAACAACCGAAAGAAAGAAGAACAAAGCATAACAAAACTAAAACATGAATAAAGGAAGGTTAGAGAAAGAATATACAAAAATTTCAAATTAAGGATATGAGATGCTTAGGTTGCCTCCCAAGAAGTGCTTGTTTAAAGTTCCTAGTTTAACGAACTTGCGTAGGCTAGAAGATTGGTGGGTCTTCAAGATTGTCGGCCTCCACATCGTGGGTCAATCTCGATCCGTGAAAATATGGTTTGACATGATAACCGTTAACTTGAAAACGTTCTTGGGTCTTTTCGTTAACCAGTTTCACCACCCCGTACGGCATAACATCTTTGACCAAGAATGGGCCACTCCATCGTGACTTGAGCTTCCTGGGAAATAAACGGAGGCAAGAGTTATAGAGTAAGACTTGCATGCTGATCTTGAGATCTTTAGCGACGAGCTTCTTATCATGTTGAAGCTTCAATTTCCTCTTATATATTTCAGCATTTTCATAGGAGTTGTTTTGTATCTCATAAATCTCTTCAAGTTGCAGCCCCCATACATTATCGACTTGCGTCAAATCGAAATTTACGGCTCGTACCCCCCAATAGGATAGGTGCTACAACTCGGCTGGAAGGTGACACGCCTTTCCGTATACCATTCGATATGGGCTAGTTCCTAAAACCATCTTGTACGTCGTCCTTTTTGCCCAAAGAGCGTCTATAAGCTTAGTCGACCAATCCTTCCGGCTCGGTTGGACGGTTTTCTCAAAGATGGATTTGATCTGTTTGTTGCTCGTCTCCACTTGTCTCGATGTTTGAGGGTGATACGCCGTGGCCACCTTATGCTTGATCCAATACCATGCCATCAACCTTTAAAAAACTTATTGCAGAAATGGGTCCCTGCGTCACTGATGATGGCCCTTGGGAACCCGGATTAACTTCAAATATTCTTATGTACGAACTTGAATACAATCTTAGCGTTGCTCGTCTTGGTGGGGATAGCTTCAACCTATTTGGACATGTAATAAATGGCCACTAGGATGTACTCGTACCCATAAGAAGTCAGAAGCGGTCCCATGAAATCTATTCCCCAAACGTCAAATATTTTAATAAAGAGGTTACTCATCAGTGGCATCTCGTTCCTCTTTTCAATATCTCCTGTTCGTTGGCATCGGTCACAAGATTTGCAAAATTCATGAGCGTCTTTGAATAGTGTCGGCCAATAAGATCCCGATTCTTTTGTCCTCCGAAATGGCCGCCGCATTGTTGATCGTGGCAAAATGATAGGATGATCTTCTGTTTGTCTTCGGAAATACATCTTCGAATAATGCCATCTTTCCTAAAGTGAAAAAGAAACGAGTCCTCCCAAAAGTGATTCCTTCAACTTTAAAGAAATCCCTTCCGTTCTTGCAAGGATAATTTGGCTCTCAAATGGCACACGCGAGATAGTTAACAATATCGACATACCATGGGGTGGGGTGAGAAGAAATAGCATACGTAAATTCATAAGGGAATGAATCATTGATGCATTCATGCTCATGCAAATTGCCCTCTACACTCAAGCGAGAAAAAAAGTCAGCAACTACATTTTCACAACTTTCCTATCCCAAATATCGACATCAAATTCTTATAATAGAATACTCTAAGTTTTATTAAAAAGTTTACGGAGAACCGCGTGATCTCTATGGACGATGACCTTAGAGTCGAATATATAAGATCGAAAATTTTCAAGTGAGAAAACTACGGCTAAAATTTATTTTTCAGTGGTGATATAATTTCTTTGAGCCTCATTTACACATAAGACTCGAATAATAAATAACACAAAGAGGATCATCCACTCGTTGACCCAAAATGGCTCCCACTGCATCGTTCGATGGATCACACATTATTTCAAAAGGGAGAGACCGATTCGGAGCAATGACCACCAGAGACGTAGTGAGTTTTTCTTTAAGAAGTTTGAAAGCGTTTCATCAAACACAAAAGGCACATCAAGGCCAAGCAATTGACACAACGGACGACTAATTTTCGAAAAATATTTTATAAAGTCCCGCATGTCCTAGAAAACTTCTAATGCATATTACTTTCGTTGGAAGGGGTAGACTCTCAATGACATCGAATTTCGCCTTATCTACTTTTAGACCCCTACTTGACACAATATGACCAAGAACAGTACCGCTCTTAACCATATAATGACTCTTTTCCCAACTAAGAGTCAAATGACTATCAATGCAACGCTCAAGAACTTTAGATAAGCTATTTAAACAACATGCAAAGGATGAGCCAAATACCAAAAAGTCATCCATGAAAATCTCGAGGAAATCATCGATCATATCCGTGAAAATGGACAACATGCAATATTGGAAAGTTGTCGGCGTGTTGCATAAGCCAAAAGGCATCCTCCGGAAAGCTAAACGCCCCAAATGGACATGTGAAGGTTGTATTTTCTGGTCTTCCAGAGCTATAGCCACTTGATAATATCCGGAAAGACCATCGAGGAAGCAGTAATATTGATGTCCGGCCAATTTATCGAGAAATTGATCGATGAACGGAAGTGGAAAGTGGTCTTTCCTCCCAGCGGCATTAATCTTACTATAATCGATGCACACGCACCCCCCGGTGGTCAATATAGTCAGTACAATCTCCCCCTTGTCATTTTTGATGATTGTGATTCCACCCTTTTTCGGAACCACATGAACGGGGCTCACCCACTCACTGTCGAGCATGGGACAGAAGATCCCTGAGTCAATCAACTTACAAATTTCTTTCTTCATTACCTCCGTCAAATTTGAATTCGAACGACGTTGACCGTCTCAAACCGGTTGCGTTCCTTCCTCCAACACGATACGGTGTATGTATGTGGCAGGGCTAATTCCTTTAATATCCCCCAAAACTCCACCCTATAGTTCCTTGAAACTTCTCAAGCAAGTCAATCAAGGCTTTCTCCTCTTCACTCAATAATTTGGCAAAAATGATGATAGGCTTCTTTTCGCCTTCTTCAAGGAACACATATTTGAGGTGACTCGGGTAAGGCTTGAGTTCGGCTTTAGGTTCAATATCTGGTTTATCGTCTCCTAGCTCATAAATATCAATCACCCCCTCCAAGTTGGGCTCAACCCAATCTTCATCATCGGTGAGCCATGAGGTACTGTCTTGAGTAAGGAACTCACGAATAACGGATCCTTCTTCGAGCTTATCTTGCACTAGCAAAGTGATAGGATCAATTAATGCACATTCAGCGTTCATGGACGAGGATGGCGTTGCTTGGAAATCGTGAATGGAGAAACTGACCGTTTCATCCAAAATGGACAAGGTCATGCTTCTATTTTTTCACATCAATCAACGTATTGGTCGTGGCAATGAAAGGTCAGCCCAATAGGACAGTATGTTCCCGACTATCATCCCGCACCTCCCCGAAATCCAATATAACAAATTCGACGGGGACGATGAGGCTACCAACTTGCACATGGACATCTTCGAAAATTCCCTTAGTATATCGGACGGAACGGTTCACTAATTAAAGTCGTATCTTCATTGGCTTGAGTTCACCTAGATCAAACTGCTCATAAATAGAAAATGACATTAGATTAATCCCCGCCCTAAGGTCGAGCATACCCCGAGTTTCTTTCCCATTTTCCAATGTGATTTTTATGCAAAAACTCCCGGGGTCACTCTTTTTAGGGGGAAGGGGATTGCGAAAAATAACGCTCGCCGCATTTGAAAAATAAATCTTCTCATTTTCATTAAAGCGTCTTTTTTTTTGAAGCAAGATCTTTGAAAAACTTTACATATGCGGGAATGTTCCTTATCACATCAAGCAATGGAAGATTAAAATTAACTTTGGAAAGCATATTGTAAAGGTCAAGAAATTGCTTATCTTGCTTTTCCGGTTGAAGGCGGCTTGGATATGGAATAGGAGACCGATACGGGTACCTTGTGAAGAACTCTTGTAGGTTCGATTTCTTCTCAACGTTTGCCGATGATGGGGTGGCATTCATTTCCAGGCTATCGTTTCGAAAATGGGTGGCTGCATAGAATTTTCTTCGGACGAAGAAAATAAGTTTTTTTTTTCAACTTTGATTAGTGATTTGATAGGGCAAACAAACTCCAATTCAACCGAAATTATGTATTTCGAGTTACAAAAATATGGTGAATATGATGGTGCTGGAGGTGAGACGCGTGAACGTCCTGAAATACGGTTCGCCAATCTTCATGAGTTTTTTTTCGCTAGAATTTCAACATAAGAGGCAATTTGTCAATTTGTATAGTTTAGGAGATAATTTGTTAAAAAAGAAAGTCTTCGAGGTTTAAAAAAAACCCTAAAAATAATGTAACTTTTCAGTTTAAATTGATGGGTTCAGTTAAATTTTTGGATTTTAACTATATAAACATTTATGTTCATAACTGAAAAGGTTGTGGATTGAATTCATATTTCTACCATGAACTCAAATTTCGGGTTGCAAATGAGTCGGTTTGGGCCAGGTTTCAAATTGTCCAGACTCGACTGATTAAAAAAATTGATAAGCTTGATAAGCTCAAGCTGAGTAGAGATTCTACCGAATTTAAGAAGTAGAGGATTGAACTCATGCTCGTTTGATCTTTAATGAGCCTAAGAGTTCGAACTTATTTATTGAAGTATGAAGTTCTATTCGAGCTGACATATGACTAGCCCGCCTCTTTTGCAATTCTAACGGATTCATGATAACAAAAATAATAAATAAAACACCAACAACAACCAAGATACGAGAAGCGGGTTGATAATGAGTCGAACTTCAAATTTATCATGGACTAGAATCCAAGTTGTGTCCAAGTCTTATTATTCAATCCAACTCATTCCACACAACAAACGAACCTAAAAGTATATCACAAATTTTCCTAGTTCATGAAATGGTTTTTGATTTTGGGAAATGGTATGAAATGACTCCAAATAAGATAGTTTGAAATTCTCCAAAACAACTTAAAAATAAAATTTTAGAAAATTGAGATGATTAAAACTCAGCAACCTATATAGATTTGTTACTAATAGTTACGGATGAAATGGACACATCACATATGGGTGAAGTGTGCTTAAAAAGTTAGGAGAAAGCTCAAAAGTCCACGTCTAATGTCAACAAGATTCTGTTAGAATGTTAAAATTTTAATGGGTTGAATCATTACAAGAAATCATTGAAGTTTGAGAGTATTATTTAACCCAAATATACTTCCACGCCCTCATGATTTCAATTTTCAGATACAGAAGAATTAAACATATGATTTAACAATACAAACAATCTAAGTTGCATCAGTTTTTTTTTAAGATAGATTCTTGTTTTACTTGAATACGAGGCCACTATGATTTATAATTATACATTACATTTAGAAAGAAAATTTTGTGTTTCTAGTTGTGATATTTAAAAGATTTAAAGAATAGAAACCACAAATAAAATAGATAAAAATTGATATGATATAATAATAGTAAAATAATACCCAGTCTTATTCTATCTGTCTCAGTTGATCGTTTCATGGAAAATTAAGAAAGATGATTGATGATATAATTATAGGTATTAAATGACCATAATATTATTTTGTTTAAAATAATTAAAAGTGTGTAGTAATAAAGGTAAAGGTAAAATTAGTAAAATAATATTTACTTTTTATAGGGAAACTAAAAAGTAATAATTATTATCTCTTAAAAATATAAATACGACAGATAGAATGGGACAATTTTTTTTTAAATTGCAATAGATAGAACGGAAGCGAGTGAGTAATTAAATATAATTTGATAATAAAAAATATGTGAGTAATTAATTTAGAATTTGTGAAAGAAATATATAACAATGATGTGTTCCTTTTAGAAACATGTTGAAGCAATTGTTGAGGAAAAAGGTATATGCAAACTATACATTTAAAAATATATTTATGATTGAAGTGTACATTCTAAGCTTAACAAATTTTGTTCATAAATTTGATACCATCTTAAATTTTATCCTAACCGATTGATATTATGAAATTTGTTAGACATCGTTAAATATATGTATTTTATATTATCCATCAACTTTTTAAATTCAATCAATACGCGAAATACAAAAAATTGAAACTATTTGTTAGTATATTTTACTGAGATATATTTCAAAGAATCTCTTCCCACAAACCAAACCTCACAGGTGTATCTGTACTTTCCTTTGTTCGGTCTGAACACCCCCAAATAACAAGTGGGTAGTCAAAATGGTCATGAACCGGTCAAAGCCGGCAAAGAACCAAGAACTGATTTTTGCAAATTTTTTTAAATCTTTTTCAATTTTATTAATAAAAGAATATAGAAAACTTAATACTAATTATGTTTATACCATTATTTAATGGGCTCTGTATATGATATATTTTTTTTCTATATTAATATACTACATAATATTATTTATATATATATATATATGTATGTATGTATGTATAAAATTAAATAAAACATTTTTTTTAAAAAACTAGTAATAGAGACAAAGTATTTGAAACTTGGCCCTTACCTACCCATCTAATAAACTGAAAAAATAAGCAGCAAAATAGTAATATATATTGTACACATTCAATTCCATCTCTATATCAACACAAGAAGTCACTAGTGCAAAAAAATACGATTGGAGGCGGTTCAAAACAGCCTTTAGAGGCGGTTATGAACCGCCTCTAATATTGGCGATACTTAAAGTAAAACACCCGGGCAGCGGTTCTAAGAACCGCTGCCAATAGTATTTTTGGCATCGGTTGTTATAAAGAACTGCTGCCAAATATAGAAACTGGGCCAGCGGTTATTATAAGAAGCGCTGCCAAAACCAACCGATACTAAATATGGAAACCGGGCAGCGCTTCTTCGCGAACAGGCGCTACTAATACTACTATTAGCAATGGTTATTAGCTAAGAACCGATGCCAAAAAGCAGTATTAGCAGCGCTTGTTAACAAGAAGCGCTGCCAAAACTAACCGATGCCAAAATACGGAACCCGGGCAGCGCTTTCTTATCTAACAGGCGCTGCTAATACTGCTTTGGCATCGGTTCTTAGCTAATAACCGTTGCGAAAAAGAGTATTAGAGCGCGCCTGTTCGATAAGCAGCCGCTGCCAATAATAGTTTTGGCAGCGCTTCGTAACTAAGAAGCGCTGCCCGGATTATATTTTTGGTATCGGTTCTGAGCGAACAACCGATGCCAATTATTTTTTTGCACCTGAAATTATCAAAAAAAAAAAAAAGCTCCAGTCCAAAAAATATGCCCCAAAAATTCAGAAAATAAGCTGCAAAAATTCACAAATTCTGAAAATCCCAAAAATTTATTATAAATCATACAAACCAAAAATATTCATAACAAATACAAATTGTCCAAACAAACATCCTTCATGTCATAAATAGCAAACAAGTGTTCAATCCTTAAATTCAACAAAAATGCTTATACTCACTCCACAACAGAAAATGCATGCCTCCATTTCCTTTTATCCCCAACTCAACAAATGTGCTTACAATTACGAATTTAGAAGAACGTCAATAAAATATCTCGCAAACACATTTCGAATATCATCGAACTCCAACTGTGAATAAGGATCTTGATTCGGTATCCAATCCTTAAATTCAAAATATTGAAACAAAATATTAGATTTATTAACACTATCTAATTATGATTTAAAACTTCTCACTATATAAAAATTAAAGATAATAATAAACAAACCAACTTACCACTCCAATATTTCGACTATTGGGAAAATTGTTGACAATGTCGTTCATATACCTCATCACATAATATCCGCACTCGGTAGGCCCCGGTTGCTTGCGACACTTGGAAAAAAAAAGTTAAATAATAAAGATTTGTTATATTAAGACATAAAACTTCTAATATTAAATAAAAAAAATATATATTTACCTTTATCCTAGAAAATGATAGGCCTTTACCATTCCCCTTTATTGATGATGCAATCCTAAAAGCCCTACATTTCAAAATATGATATTTGAGTATTTTCAACAAACACACGTAAAAAGAATTAAATAACAAAGAAAACTCATCAACTAAAAAAAAAATTAATTTAACTTACAAAATCAATTCTTTCGATATCTCGGGGTCCCGTGAGGAAGATGGATTGAACAAGTAACCTTTTCGTACTTCTGGGCATATAACAATCAAAATCCAATGATGCCTGCAATTAACAAGATAAAGAAAATGAAATATGGTACATATTATTAAATGACAAACATATCTTATGAATCAGTCGTACGAGCTGTTATACGGCAGAAAAATTAATTTTTTATTGAAAATTTCCCGCAAAGCTCGTGTCAAATATTCTCTTGTAGCCTGTCTGTCACTTTTCAAGTGTGCTTGAGAACAAATTTGCGGACACAAAAATCTAATATCATGAACTTCAACTTCTTCCATTTTACTTGATATATACCTATAAACAAGAGAAGAAAAAAAAAATATTGCAATCAACATAATATTTTTTCTTAAATAAATAAGATAAGTTATATAATGTTATGAATCAAATATAGCACGTGGTAAATTACTTACAACAAAAAACCTTGTATAATGGAAATGTTGAGCGAATCACCATTGCAAAACTGAGCCAAATCTTGTCGAGTAATAAGGGTAGCAAAGTCATCATTCGTGTAATTGAACAGTTCTTTTGGTAGAGGGATGGAGAACTCACAACGATCCGGTTGAAATAACTCCAAATCTCATGTAACTCAAACACATCACCATGAAGCTCCTCTAAGATATCCGTATTGACCAAAGGAAACCTAGGAAGACTATGTTCCTCTCGTGGAGCCTTTCCAAAAGACTTTTGCTTACCCTTATCCACAATTATTTTGTTATGATGAGATGGTAATGGTTCCTATTTTGTGCAACCAAGAAATAAACAATATTATTCATATATCGTGTTTCTATCTATTCAAATCTCGATAATTGTGTTTTCATCGATTAGAGACACTATTTATGGATGAATGAAAGAAATAATAAATTACCTCGCCTTCATGAAATACTAAATCTATGGGCCATTGGACAAACGTGCCCACTGCTTGTGACAACACGAACAAATCGCCACTATCAACACTGACCGGCAATTACTGCTTTTCAAAACCATCCACGACCATTGTAATATTCACCTTCACATGATTAGCTAGCATTGGAACACTATGTAGCATTTGACCAGGGCCGGCGTCGTACACTTCGGCAAGGGCGACGATAAACACCATATTATCTCCATTTGTAGAAATTGTCCTCAAACCAAGATGACATTTAGCACCATCCTGTAAACAAAGTCAAAAATGTCAATTTTATGAAAAATGGAAGATTATATGGTAACTTATAGGTTAGACTTACAACAAAATTGAACGTTGTCTCACGAATGTTCGAATATCCACTATCTCGATATCCACGGGAAACGACCGGTGATGGTGCGTCAGCAACCTTACTGGGGGCATTAATTCCAGCTTGGGCCAAAGCTTCATGTAACTGCCTAGTCATTTCATCCTTCAATGATTCAACTTTTGACTCATACTTTCTTTCAAGCTCACATTTGAATTTATCCAATTGCTCTTCACTTAAGAACGTTCCTCGACTTGCTTGTCTTCTCTTCTTCCCAAAAAAGTGTTTGATTCCATGTTCTCCACCGAAACCTCTAGGACGCCCAGGGTGGTCCGCCTTACCAACAATAGTAGTTAATACATCATTGGTCCCTTCAGGAACCAACTTCCCCTTACAAACATTATCATTGGCTTCATCCTAGTCAAAGAACAAATAAAAAAATATGAAATAATTGTATATATCCTCAGAAAAAAACAAAACACATATAATTTATTTTTAAACAGAAAACACATATATAATTATTAATAGTGAGTTACAACGTTAATTAGTATGTTTTAATTTATTTAAATATTACTAACCAATTTCTTTTTTGCTTCATAAATCTCTGTATTCGGAAACTCTAGCTCATTGCTGCTACTCAACGCAGTCCTCGCACAAAACCAATACACATGTTGTGGATATTGCACACTATCCCCCTCAGATGGTTGGGTCGTACAGGATTGAACAGATTCGTTCTCGGTGCTAGATAAGAAATGTTGAACCAAACCTGTTTTCTCCCACTCGGGTATGTTATTGCTATACCCTTTGCGCCCCATGTAATGGGGATATTTGTTCATTGATGCTCTTTCTGAATTTTTTCTTCTTAATTCCTGAAAAAAATACGAAAATCGATTACAACAAAAAACACAACTGAATATTACAATAAAGCTAAATAAAGTTACTTACCAAAAATTTAGCCGTATTGCTCGTTTGAACAAACGTCGACCAATCATCTTTTGTAATTTGCCCCTTATAAACATCATATGGCGGCCTCTTGTCCTTCCCCAAAGGTATAGTATGAAATATGTACTTGTTTCGGAGCTTAATCCTAAAGCCTATATGCATTTTTGCCATCTTCTTAATCACCATTCCCTTCTTGGAGTCATCGATAACATAATCATGTTACAACATAAAGCAATACATTACAAATCATCATGTCAACGACCATACAATTACAAATAGYAGTGAATAAAGGAGATGATGTAGAATTGGAATACATTACAAATAAATTTAATTAAAATTCATGCTATCAATGATGGAATGCATATTCACCATTGATGGAGATCAAGAAGTTATATTCTTTTTTAAGGGTAACAAAGTCACATAAGGTCTCTTTATTTTAAAATTTATTTTGTGTGTGGTTAATGCTTCAAAGGGTTATAGTTGTATTTGTTTGTAATTAGACTAAAATAAATTGTTACCCTCTTATTTATTATCATCAAAAAAAAAAAATGAACGAAACAAGAAGCATTGCATAATACACATTTACTTATAATAATATAATAAAAAATGAATTATAAAAATATGAAAAGTTCAGTCCACATTTACTTACACTGATCTCAGCCCACATTTGGCCCTTCATGTCATCAGATACATCCTCCAACGTCATGTTGATATTCACCCTGGAGCGTACCAACATGCCAAGATCGGTCATGAATGATGTCGCGTCATCACCTACCGGCTGATCGTTATAACCCCATCAATCTATTATCTTCGGTTGTCCTACCTTGGAACTAGATCCCTTGGCAGGCCCCCTCCCCTTCTTTCTTTTCCGAATTGGCGATGTATCACCCGAGTGATGCTCTTCGCCCTCGCCGGAAGAATCCATATACCTGAAACAATTACCATATCAACATAAATACCTCTCCAAGTGTGATATTGATAAGTACTTTAACAAAAAATAATAATAACATTTACAATGAGAGTCGAGTCAACTAAAAAATAAATAAACACACATTGATATTATTTCTATCATTTTCTTATAAGGAGATAAGATATTGTATTCATATTATTATAATTAATTATTGATATTACTGAAAAATAACAAACTTACAACTAAGATATGAACAATCCCTCGTCATGTGCCGACACAAATGGGAGATCATCCTCATTATGATCACCTTACACATCTACATGAGGTGTACCTATAGAAAACGAGGGTATCTCATTTTCATCCATTTCAACTTGCCCTTCAATCCCAACTATCTTTCGACTTGCTTGTAAAACAACTGACCATCTTTGGTCGGAAGGATCCTCCACATAAAACACTTGTTCCGCTTGCGATGAAAGTATAAACGGATCATTTGTGTAACCACAATGGCTGAAATCCACTAAAGTGAAGCCCATCTCATCATGTTTAACACCTCGACGATTATCAATCCATTTACAACGGAAAAAAGCAAACTTGAATTCTATATAGTCTAACTCCCATATTTCCTCGATCCGACTGTAATATGGCATCTGTGTAAGAACATGGTTACTATCTGATGAGCTAGAATAATCTATCGATGATGCCACTAATGTTACTCCACTATTTTGCAATACAGATTTTTCATCCTGACGAGAAGTGTAAAATGTATAACCATTGATGTCATATCCATCATATGAATAAATTGGTGTTTTCGGCCCGTAAGCTAACCATTTCAAGTCAAATCCAACATCGTAGGACAAGTCAGAACTTTGTGAGAAAATCAAATCCTTGAACCACGTTGCAAATGTTTCATTATGTTCACGTGCCAACCATACTTCTCCTCTCGTAGGATTACGAGATTTCAAAAGAGTTTGATGTTGTTGTATATACGGATGGACAATTTGTAAATGTTGTAGCACAAGAAGATGGGCTTTGCTTTGTAAATGATCTTCTACGTTTTTTAACTTCTTTCGTCCAATTGTACCAAACGTGTGGATTCATGCCATCTGTGCATAAGCCAAGTCTCAAGTTTCTATGCTCATTCCCAAATTCTGTGTATTTCAAGTCGATTTGCTTCCACTGTGGAGCATCGGCCACATGTCTCAAAAATCCATCTTTCTTTCGATCTTCAGCGTGCCATACCAAAAGTTTAGAATCTTTTGCATTTGAAAATAACCTCCTGAACCTGGGTGTTATCGGAAGATACCACAGAACCTTCGTTGGTATTCGATTCTTTCAAGTGACACCTGATGCATTCAGATTTTTCTTGTATCGTGAAAGATGGCATCTTGGACATTCATCCAAATCTTCATAAGCCTTACGATACAAGATGCAATCATTCGGGCATGCATGAATTTTCTGAATTTCTGTTCCCATAGGGCACAATAGTTTTCTACCTTCATAGTTCGTTGAAGGAAGCGTGTTCCCAGGAAACATTTCTTCAAGACCTTCCAACAATTCTGTGAAACTTTCATTACTCCATCCATGCTTCAACTTCATGTGAAATAATTTCAATACGGCTGATAACTTGGAGAATGTTGAATTTGGGCACAGGGGAAGCTTAGCTGCAGCCATCAAACTTTCATATGCTTTCGGTTGATAATCGAAATTTTCTTGAACATCGGTCACCAGATCATTGGTTCGATCATCTTCAAATTTGTCGCTTTCACTGTCAGCCGCATGGTCGGAAGCATCTTCGTTATGAGCACCGATATTACTAGTGTTCRCAATTTCATCTGCCTTCCTCTTCAAATTTATAGAATAAGCTTGTTGAGAAGCAACAACATCGCCTTCTACAGAAACCTCTCCATGAAGTGTCCAAACATAATAATTATCTCTGARTCCTCKTTCGAACAAATGTGCATAAATCTTGTACACATCGGTTTCCTTACTCATGTTGCGGCAAACCGAACACGGGCACAAAATTCTATCATCTCCTCGTTGTTTTTGATACCCAACGGCTTTTGAAATGAATTCATGCACTCCTGCCAAATATGCGGCAGTGTTTCGAAGCCCGTACATCCAACTTCGATCCATCCCTAAACAAGAGTTTGTATATTAGAGGATTGATGTAGGTGGGCAAGTAAGAAAGGGAGAAGGCAGAAATGAGAAGTGGAGATGGGAAGTGTGATCAGATTAGTCAACTAATATGATCATAGAATTAAGGCAACTAGTTCCATTCCTCAAAATAAAGCCATACCAGGACTGTCCTTTTATTTTAACATGTAGTTGTGAACTGTGATCATCTAAGCAATCAACAAATTCGGTGTAAAGAGCCCAACAAACCCACGACTTTTTTATGTCGAATTCGAACATTATTTGATTACCTTGGCCAGCGAAATGCACTCAATAAACTATATGTTGCGCAGCAATTGGAAACTAGTCAAATAAATAAAAAGAAAAACCTATGGTAACACTTTCAATAGAATATTGTATTGTAGTATAGTAATTTGAATGGTGATATGTTTCGGTTAATTACTTTCTTTATTTAGGTGATTTTTGTTTGTTAATGGTGATATAATGGTGATTTTCTTTTTATCTATAGAAATAATAAGCCGCTGTCATATTTAATTTTGTATGCATGTGTAGCAGTTTTTTTTATTGAGCAACAATCGACCATTTTACGGAAATTAAGAAACATGGTTGGTGTTATAATTATATGTATAAAATGACCACAATATTTTTTTATTCAAAATAATTAAAAGTATAGAACTGTAAAGGTAATGGTAAGTTTTTATTTTGTGCAACTTTCGGTTCGGGAGAAATAAATATTGAAGTGACTGCATAGGAATTAATTGCACAATTTTTTAATTTTTTTTGACAAAGTTATATGAAACTCGAAATTTAAATGGTCAAAAGAATGGTTACTTGCATAATCAATTTTGATTCGTAAGACAAAAATGTGCCAAGGTACAAAAAAAAAAAACTTGTGCGATTATCAGAAATGCAATCAAGCCTCCTACTAGTTGCATGTACAACATAAATTGAGACTTTTTTAAAAAATAATATAAATTAAAAATAAAAAACCTGAAGGATCTCTTTTAGCTGAAATGGAGCTCATGAACAATGCCATGCAAACAAGACATATTAGAAAAGATTTTGAGGGATTAGAAGCCATTGCAAGTTCTGAGATGAGGTCCTAGCTAGTTACTTCTGGCCCCTATAAATATTGCATAACATACACAAGATTTTTTTGGCAGAATTATTGTTTCTTAAATTGCTGTAATATTATTTAGAAATGAATGATTGGTGGTGTGTTGTAATACTAATACTTTGCGATCTTATTTTGGGATTATGTATTATTGGGTAAATCTGATCCTGATGGAAATTATTAAGGCAATCAATCAACCAAAAAAGCTTCACATGTTAAATTATTCCTAACTATCCATAAAATATGTACTTATATGGGTGATTAGATTACACAGATTATTGTAAGATGTCATTGAAATATTAATCACTATTACTATTATGTTTGCTTTCATTCATATATTATACAACAATACCAGAGATACATCAGCAGCCACCACCCAACCGCTGCCGCCGTGACTATTCCAAGACGCCGCAGTTACTTACCACCTGCTCCACGACCACAGCACGGTTCCCTTTTATCCCTCTCCATCTCTGCTGTCTGCTCCGCCTCCGCCGAAGGTATTGATGGCGCTGCTGATGATGATTTTCTGAGGAGAGATGAGAGGTTCTCTAATGTAGCAATCAAGAAAATCCTCTGTATTAACACCAAGCCTTAGTGATCAAATTTTAGAACATAAATTTTTTTTAAATATGCAAGAAAAACAAACTTGAACAGCAATACCTAAAACAGCAATAGTTTCTTAATTACAGAAAGAACACGAATCATGAAATACAGAAAGTATACAGGCTTAATCCAACTAAATAGATGAAGACCAATTTCAACTTAAACTGCAATACCTAAAATAATCAATCCAAATACGCCCAACTCTAGAACATTAAAAAAAAAAACATAAAATTGAAGTGAAAAGAAAGAACTTACAGACAGCTCAACCTCGAGATACAATCTGGACAAATACGCTGACCTCTAAAATTCCAAAATCAAGCGCCGATTGCAGGTGAAAAAGCCGATTGCAAGTGAAAAATTCAGGCTAAGTACTTCAAGGGTTTATCCAAATGAAAGGGCGTGAAAATGAAAGTAATTTCAAGTTTACATCCAAATTTCAACAAGTAATTTTCTCGGGTAAGTATTGCTAAGTCGGATTTTGGAGCTACGGATTGTTTTGGAGATAGCTTGTTCATAAGCAGCCGTATTTTTATTGGCAGCGCTTCTCTAAATAAGCGCTGCCCGATTTCACGTTTTGCGGCGGTTGTATTATAGAACCGCTGCAGGCATTCTTATTGGCAG
>BMAC01000637.1:152123-163557 GCA_014905375.1 Phtheirospermum japonicum | reverse complement strand
CCTGGAGATTTTGATTCTTAACTTTTGGAAGAGTAGTGCTGATTTAGAACAATCTTACTCGATAGGAGTTTTTCGTAGTCTTTACTTGTTTATATTTTCATGTGTAATCGTTGATACACTTTTCGAGTAAAGACATTTTCGCCTCGAGGCACGACTACAAGGATTTATTTCTTGTAATCAAAAGTTTTAAAAACTTGTGTTTTATTATTTTAATTTCGCTGCTATTTGTTTGAGTAGGTCTCTTGTGTGGACGGTCACATGGATCTTTTTCCATGTGACGGATCCTAAACCCGCTCCAAACCAGCATCCATTAATCAAATTAGATCTTCATAAACTTTATTTCTTCTCAGCCTTTTTTCTCGTTTTCCCAACCTAGATGAAAAGTTCATCAAAATCCCTGCGCTTCCGCCGTGGAATTAACGCCGTCCTTCCGATGCAACTTCGAACATCTACATCCATGGCGAAAACTCCCCAATTGTTGTAGTTTTCTTTCTCATCCCTATGCAAAAATTCTCCAACTTTATATAGAAGGAAAAAGTAAAATTGTTGTGCCTCCGTCATCATGAGTACACCGCTGTACCTCTAGCCATCATCGAGACACCACTGCCAAGCCCCTTCTTCCTTTGTACTATTTCTCTCACTATATCACGTTCTCTCTTTCTGAATGCTATACTTTTATGTGATTTTTTTTGTCGATTTGCTACAGCCAATACAAAAAAGGTTTGTTTTCATCCCCAAAAAACCCCTAAATTTTGATTATTTGAGTGAAACTCCAATTTATTGTTCATGGGAATTGTGCCTTAGATCTAGATATAAAATCTTTCTTATTTCGTTGTGTTTTTGTTGGGTTAATCTTACTATTTTAATATTTCCTGAATTTATGAGTATTGAATTTTGGAAGATTATTTTGAACAGCTCAACGTTCGTCTGGTCCCGTATGATGTCTATGAAAAGCTTCGTGTAGTACTGTAGGTTTATGTTGTCTTCCAGCTTAAGCTGTTTTTGGGCTCTCTTTTTTTCTGTTGTTGTTAATATTTTTTAGTGTAAAAGTGACACATTTAACTGGAAAAGTGACATTTTTTAGTAGAAAAGTGACAAGTTATAATGACATTGTTATATCTTATTTAAATGATTGATTGAAATATAATATGCGTGGATTTAATTTGAATTGTTATTGTTTATGTGATCAAATGCATAGTTGTCGATAACTTTGAGCAGATCTGGATTAAGGATCTGTTGGTTTTGTGGGAAAAATATTTATCGAGCTCGATCCCACCTGGTCTTTTGAACTGCTCATCGCTCGTCATTCTTGATGTGTCCGCGAACAAGTTATCTAGTGAAATCCTGGGTAGCTTCAAGAAGTTAATTATTCTTGAACAACTACATTTGTGCGATAACAGGCTCATAAGCCCGATTCCAAAACAGCTTAATAACTACACGAGCTCAACGACTCTCCTGCTCGATACGAACCAATTATCGAGTCAAATTACGGCTGAATCCCTATCTAGATCTATTAGTTTAAACATGTAAACGATTGAACTCTATTGTATTGTAATTTTGTATCTGAGATTGTACAAGTGGATTTGCTTAATATAATAGTTTTAGAAAGATTGAACTCTATGTTTTGTTTGAAATATATCTGAGATCATACATGTAACGATTGAACTATATGTTCCGTTCGCAATTTATAATGTTAATCCATGTTTTGTTTGTGGTTGTTGCCTTTGTTCTCGATTGTCATTGTTTGAGTACTTGTCGAATCTAGTATTTTGTTTTGAGAAAAAAAAAGTGCATAAATGTTAGAACATATAATGTCACTTTTGGCTCAAAACGTGTCACTTTTTCTCTAAAAAGTGTCACAAAAAGTGTCACTTTTACATTAATGTCAAAAGTGATAGTTTTTAATACAAAAGTTACAGTTTTTATTGGAAAAGTGAAACATTTTAGTGCAACAGTAATATTATTATAGTTTAAGTTAAATAATTGATTAAATTACAATGTGTAAAAGTGACATATTTGAGTGAAAAAGCGACACATTTTAGTGCAATAGTGATTATTTTATACTTTTAGTGCGCAAGTGCCACTGCTATATTTTACGTCAAATGCTTGATTATAAAATAATTTGTAAAGTGATAGTTTTTAGTGAAAAAGTGTCAAGTTTTATTGGAAAAGTGACACATTTTTTGTGCAAATRTGACAATATTAATTGAGCAGGTGACAATATTAATTGAATGTTGAAACGATTAAATTTGAAGTTAAGTGCTCAATCATAAGGATTATATGGAAAAGTGACATTTTTTGGATGTAAAAGTAACACTTTTTCTTGCAAAAAGTGACAATTATTTGCATAAGGAGAGTACTTGCATTCAAATAACAAGAAAAATATTTTAATTGAACACTTTAATGAACCAAAGCAAGAGTTAAATTAATAACCATTTCTATATTTGTTTTCTTTCTCCATTTCACCAAGAAAAGATACATTATTYTAAAAATGTCATTTTTARAACATATTATAYTGTAATCAGACTTTTTAAAATTTTCACTTTTTCAATTAATACAGACACTTTAATAGTTAAAAGTGTCACTTTTTACATATTATATTGTAATCAAACATTTAACTTAGTAGATAACAGTGTCACTTTTTCAACAATTAATATTGTCACTTTTTTCAGTTAAAAGTGTCACTTGTACACTAAAAACAGTTACTTTTACATATCATACTGTATAAAAATTTTAATTAAAAAATATAACACTGTCATTTTTTCCATGATTGGTGTCACTTTTGGCTCTAAAAGCGTCACTTATTGCTTCAAATATATTTTATCTTTCTATATAAACCAATAACATTACATTTCCATACTTTAAATTATACTAAAGAAAATATACATAAAAGTGCATTGCTCAAAATTTTTGTCACAATCAGTGTCACTTTTGGATCTAAATGTGTCACTTTGGCAAAACGAGGTATCGATTTTCACCTTCTCCAACGACAAGCACTTGAGCTTACGAAGCTCAAAACAGATGGGGTCTCAATGCCAACATTCTACTCTGCCTTGAAACATAATTAGAGGTCTGGACTTTAACATAGCACGTGCATTCAGACAACATCATCTCCTCAATCAAAGGGCAGCCTAGAATTATATCCCAAATTACATCGCCTTCTATATACACTCTGCGTAAACTAGGGGATTTAAGTCTTGACCAACTCACCTTCCCATTCACCCCCAAATTGATTTTACACCCAATCACAGATAACCTGGCTAGGGTTACGGACCCGAGCAACTCCTTTGGTAAGATGAATATCGGAGTTGCGTCCATAAGTTGAAGCTTGAGATCTCTAGCACCCATTCGCACGCTTTCACAATCAATTCGTTAGAAAGAGAAAGACACTCCCTTTCCCACCATTTGACACGTAGGTTGACGCTCTCAATATTTAGGTTCAGTTCTTCATACCTTTGGATAGTCTTCTTGGCGAAATCTGAAAACCGGTCATTGCAGATCCGGCCGCCGCGATTCAGAAATTCACGGTGGTCGAAATCGAGGTTCGGGTGAGTGGACCAGGCGCTTTACCAATATTTGGAGAGGACAGATGTTTGAGCTTCTTTCCCACTCAAAGGATGGAGGCGTTTTGGGGATGGAGGCGTCGTGAAGAGAGAAAGGGGGCTGTTTTCTTTTTCTCTCTTATATAGGTTTATATAGGTGATCCGRTAGCTAGGCGGGTGGATCCGGATTTGGGCTCCGTCATACAATTGAAGACCCGTATGACCGTCATATTTGAGTGTTTGCCAATTTAAATCAGCTCAAGGAGCACACAAGTATTTCATTTCAACAGTGAATATGAATTTTAATTTCCAATCACCGATATAAATATCATTTTCCAATGTGGTTWGACATAAAAAAAGCTTTAATTATGAGCCAGATCCCTCACCAACAWGAACATCACCATCTATTTTACAACAGCACAASCASAATGAGATAATTGCAAAAACCACCTTTCAGGCTTAGCMTAATAACAAAAGGCCTCCAGTTATCTTTCAATAATTCAATTCCTAAGTGCGCAACTTGTACAATAGAAACAAATATCAAGAGGTAATTTGTAAAAGAGATWTGTAATTTTTGAAGATAACCAAGTTGTTTTTCTTGTAATTAGGCTGAGCCTCAGGAGTGGTATTCATAATTAACCCAAACAAAAATAATTGTTTTAACACTTGATTGCCCCCGTTGATTATTACTGACCATTGCTGTAAATATATTTAAACTCAAGTTCTTGTCCATTTCTTTCTTTTGATAAAGAATAAAGAAATCATCATCCGCAAGCAATTTGTGAATGCATATGCTGTAGCAAAAACACTCAACATCAAGCAAAATAACCCTTTTAGTATATTTACTATCAGCACTGCCACTATACATCCTCACTAATACTAGAAAAGACCAGAGCCACTAATTGAAGCATCATCCCATGGTCTTTGCACTGCCACTATGTTGGGTTCGCTATAATCGTACGGGGCCTACGCACCGAAATTTAAAAATTTGTAATTTATTAAAATAATTATATATATCAAATATATATACTAAACCCCATAGATTTCGTCAGCGATTTTAACGATCGTCTTTTTTCATTATTATATGTCGAATACAAATTTTGATTCTTATAAAAATAAAAAAATTAATACCTCTCGATTAATTTTTTCAAGCGACGATTGAGAGGGAATCAATTCCCGGCTATGTGGCTAACACCGAAACTTCTCGCCGTAGAGATCCAAGCGTATCCCCTCTAATCGAGTCCACCTATTTATTGCAACACCAAAATTCGCTAGTAGAATCGTTCTGTTTTCAAATAATTGAAGGAATACAATTAATCCAACAATCAACAATTGATTGAAGATTAATTATTGTAGATGAMGATTATTAATTAATTATCATCTACAAATTGAAGACTAAATAAAATATAAAATATAATTTTCTTCTCAGTTTTGGCTTGTAGTTGCAACGTGCCTTTTAAAACTTTCTCTTTTTTTGCCTTTTGATTTGAAAACTTAGAAAAGGGGGTTTATTAAATAAATATTATATWTTTTATTCRAAATTGATTAAATAATATCCAAAAAAAATTGAAAAAATAAGTCGGGAMGCCATTCCCGGTGGCGTCCCAAACCTAAAGTGACATTCTAGAAGGTAGAAATAAAAACCGTTTTAGAATGTGGACCTAAAGTGACTTTCTACTCTTTTTTGGGGTTGAAAAGAAAAAAGAATTAATTGACATTTTCACAAAATTAATAATTTYCTCATTTACAAATAAAATCAATTTTATTAAATAATTAACAACTAAACAAGAAACGAATAAATTCGGATTTTCACATAATTAATAATTTCTACTCTTCTCGAGATGCCCGTCAAATACCTTTTATGATAAGGGCTTAGTCATTGGGTCTGCTACATTTTCTGCCGAAGCGACTCGATCCACAACGACGTCGCCTCTACCAATGATCTCTCTCACCTGGTCGTATCATCTCAAGATGTGTTTGGATCTTGGATGAGATCTCGGTTCTTTTGCTTGCGCTATAGCCCCGTTGTTGTCACAATAAATTATTGTTGGATCAACAGCGGACAGAACTACATCCAACCCTTGGATAAAGTTCCGCATCCAAACAACCTCTTTTGCTGCATCTGATGCAACAATATATTCARCCTCTGTAACAGAGTCTGCAGTCRTTTATTGTTTGGAACTTTTCCAACTGATTKCTCCTCCATTCAACGTAAATATATATCCAGACATTGACTTTSATTCATCTACATCGGATTGAAAACTAGAGTCAGTGTATCCCTCTAGKGTCAATTCTCCATTGCCGYATATCAAGAATATATCCTTAGTTCTTCATAAGTACTTAAGGATCTTCTTAACGGCGTTCCAGTGTACAAAACCTTGGATTTGACTGATATCTGCTCGTGACGCTCAGAGCATGTGTGATATCAGGTCTAGTACATAGCATCTCATACATAATACTCCCAATCGCGGATGCATAAGGTACACGATCCATCTTTCTTTTTTCTTCAGGTGTCTTTGGAGACATAGCCCTAGAAAGTGGATCAGTGCTCATTGGGAGGTATCCACTCTTGGACTCCTCCATGCTAAACCTTTTTAGCACTTTGTATATGTACGTGGACTGGGATAGTCCGATCATCTTTCGTGATCTATCTCGATAGATCTTTATCCCAAGGATGAAAGATGCTTCTCCCAAGTCCTTCATGGAGAACTACTTAGACAACCAAGTTCTTGTTGATTGCAACATCCTTACATCATTCCCAATGAGTAGAATGTCATCAACATAGAGTACAACAAAAGTAATTGCCCTCACATTAACCTTCTTATAAACACATGGTTCATCCGGATTCTTATGAAAATCAAACATTTTGATTGTTTCATCAAATCGGATATTCCAACTCCTTGAAGCATGTTTGAGACCATAAATGTATCTTTGGAGTTTGCAAACCTGTTGCTCACTCCCACAGGATATGAAGCCCTCTAGCTGCATCATATATATCTCTCTTCCTTAATATTTCCATTAAGAAAAGCAGTCTTCACATCCATTTGCCATATATCGTAGTCATAATACGCAACTATGGCTAACAGGATGCGAATGGACTTAAGCATCACTACTGGTGAAAAGGTTTCCTCATAATCAACGCCTTGCTTCTAAGTATAGCCTTTTGCAACTAAACGTGCATTAAAGGTCATTACCTCTCCATCTACTCCAATCTTCTGCTTGTAGACCCATTTCAGCCAATGGGAACAATTCCCTGTGGTGGGTCCACCAAGGTCCATACCTTGTTGGAGTACATGGAGTCCATCTCGGACTGCATTGCTTCTTGCCTTTTTTTCGAGTCAAAGACAGACATTGCCTCTTCATAACTTCTTGGATCACTATCGAAAAGGAGTGCCTCTTCTTTGTTCTCTAACAAAAGGTTCATCTTAGGAGCCCTTGAAACCCTTATGAATTTTCGAAGAAGTTGTGCTACAGATGGTCCAGCAAATGAAATGCATATTTTCTTTTAAGATATAAAATTGACAAGAGTTTAGAAAATAATTTTCATGAAATGATCAAAGCACTTGGTGTGCAAAACTATTTTCATATGTTTAACAAAACTCTAGTCAACAGCTTCAAAATTAAATAAACAGTATATTTTCTTAAAAAACTAAACAATTATCACATTTAGACCAAATAAATAATACTAACTTTCTTTTTAAGAAATCAATTAAAACAGTTAATAGTTGAACAGACAGGAAAATCTGTCTCGTTCTAAAACAATCAGTCCAATTAGTGAGTGTATGGGTACGAAATATTAGAGGTGGCTCCCGCGCATATCACTTAGCTCCCGAAGGACTCTAGAGGTGGCTCCCACGCATATCACTTAGCTTCCAAACTAGAATAACTCACATAAACATAGAATTAATGTCGATCAAACATCGACCCATACGTTTCCACTCACCATTAAAGGTGACACTCCAGGCCGAAGTCTCAATCGCCTTATCCCTCCTAGTAGGCTCGACGTCCCTTTAGTTTGTCATCGTCTCCGACCCGACCATGAACAATGGGAATAGGTACCACGAGTAGTCAAGCAAGAACCACATGCAACCCGCTCGATTGATTGCCCAAACTACTCGTGCCTGACAGACAATAACAGAGAGTGACAGTCAAACAGTAACAGTGACAGACAATAACAATCGATAACAGACAATCAATAACACTAGTCGAGTCCAAATGATACATTTGATATAAATTCATATAATTGAACTTATAATTAAGCACAAGCACAAGGGCACTGCACACTTGCATATTTTCCCTCAAATACTACTTTTCAAAAGACTTATACAAACAGAAAAAYATGTTTAAGCAACAAGTGTTTCTGGATTTGAAAATCCACTTAAAAATATTTTACTCGCAGATAAGCACAAACAACGTATTATAATTTGAGAATTTCATACTCCCCAATTTAAGAAAGTTTTACTCACCTTCTTTGAAGTTCTTTCCAGAATCAACCATATAACTATGATGGCTTTACGAGGTTCCCGATCTAGTACATAAAATTCCTCATCACTTCCAGATAAAAGCCCATGTACAGTCCTACAATATAATATAACTATATTAAAGTAATATATATAAGGTCCTAAGACACTTTAAAACGAAACTAATATAATTGGAAACGTAATAGTACAATAAAGACGCTTGGCCTCAATTCTTTAACTTAGAAGTTTAAAGGGTAAKTTTGTAATTTTGAATAYGTCTTACGTAGAAGGATGTTATAACGAAGCTATAGTTCGAATTTGAAATYATTTGGAAGTCATTTGACCCATTTCGGTTCAAAAATAAGAAATTTGTACGGTTTTAAAAAATTAATAAAGTAATTGGGGTCAAAATATAATTTTAAGAACTTTTAAAAGTTTGTGGGGTSAATCTGCAGTTTAAAAGAATCTAATTTGGGGTCAATTTATAATAAATTAAAACTTAATTTCAGGGGACAAAATTGTTAATTAGAGTGTTCAAATTGAAATTTTGAAAATTTTCAACTGGGTCCAAAACTATATCTAATTCTCAAAAGTCAACCCATAAATTATTAACCCATTTCATTTGCACCCTAAAACTTCAAAACTAATGTGCAGCCATCCTTCCACTCGACATCACCTCAGCCTAGCGGGATCCACTGCCGACAACTTCCTGACTGCTCCCTGACCAAGATCTGACCATCATCGGTCCGGAAAACACACGCACGATCACACACAACACATATACTTACATATACACACAAACTTTCAAGCTCAAAACCCTGTCTGGATAAGATCTGAAATATAAAATTAATTAAGGTCTTTCGAATCCGAAGTAAAGATGAACAAATTGATATATTATATGTTAAATTTGGACCTGGCGTTCGCCGTAAGTCGGCCGCCAAAGTTCGACGGCGTCGGCCGAAATGTGACAGCGCACAGGAACTTCGCCAGCATTTTGACAATGATCTAGAGCTCCGATCGTCTATCCGGAGGTGGCGTTGAAAAACTTATTAAACGGATATCTATGGTGTAAATTTTGTTATGATCCGACGGTTAGATTTTCGATACGAGTCCAACAAAATAAGCTGCCATAAGCGGTGGTGCTTGGTAGCTTACGGCAAAGAAGAAAATGGCTGGAAAGGAAATAAAACTGTGTTGTGTCTTGGGTTAATATGATCCAATCGCAGCTATAAGGAGTGATAAGGCGATGAGAACTTTGAGCTTGGGCTTGACATTTAAGCCTAAAATTCGGGCCAGTTGAATTTAAATAGGCTCGAATCTTTGGACTGAGCTCAATGGTTTGGGCCCATTTATTGAATAGGTTTAAAAGATTTTGAGCCCGATTAAACACATTGAGTCAAAATAAAAATATACTATGTATATTTATTCTCGTTACAAAATAAAATAAATAGAACTAAGAATTTCATTATATATTCCAACAAAATATTATTGTAATAAAACATTTCAATTAAAATGAAATAAAAATAGTGATATAAGGAATTATCAAATTTATTTAAATATATTCTAAGACGAGGCTTCACAATATCTAATTCAAGCTTTTGTGTTGCCTACTTATGAAAATTTGTCAAAAGATCAATAGCTTGCCCGCAAGAGAACGGGGTCGCGCGTAGTTTGGCAACTTGACTCGAGTCGTCTCTCGAGGAACATACAATCAGAAATCTCAAATAGTTTGTTCAATTCAATATCACATACATTGATGGGGGGGTTTTTGATTGTTTTGATTATCTAGAATTTTAAAACACATGAACTATGATTAAAACTAAGCATTCTACTTTAGCAACTCAAACAGATAAACTAGAGAAATTATTATAGAAACTCAAGCAGGATTAACTAGCGTAAAATCAAGCAATTATCAAGAACGCAATGCAAACAAAACGAATTAACTAACAAGAATAAAAACCAAGCATTAATCAAACTAAGATTACGAATTCAATACCAAAAGTATCTAGGGTTCTAAGCATGAACAAATTCAAAAGCAATTAATGAGAAACAACTACTTAATTGCATAAATTAAACTACGAAAACGAATAAAGGGTTCAGAGTACTTATTAAACTAGAAAGCGTAGTAAATTCTCCAGCTAATCCAAAGAGGCAGCTGATCTCGGTCGAAGAACGGATCACGAACGGACGGTTAGAGCTTGGCGATCCTCGAATCTTCGATCTTGATCAATTATTGTTATCGGGATGTGGATGGTGTTGTTCTCGAGCCAAAAGATCAAGCATTCAGCGTATGGGTGAGAGGTGTCTCCTTTTGGGATGGACTTAGGGGGGTTTATATAGATTTCCCTTGACTTGGAGCATAAGAAACCCTAAATTCTCGATTCTGGGCCGTCGCGTCGACGGTGCGTCGACTGACGCGTGCTGGTCTCGGGCATCGGTGCGGCCTGGGCGTGCGCGTCGACATCGACGCTTCAGCAAGTTGCGTTGACAGTGGTCGACGCTGTGTCGACTAACGCGGATCATGGCTCGCGTCGATGGTGCATCGACCCTGCGTCGACTGACGCGGATCATGGCTCGTGTCGACGGGGCGTCGACGCTCGCGTCAGTCGATGCGATAGAGCATCTTCCTAAGTTTCTCGATCTTTTTGCTACTCGTTCACCGGAAAGCTCGTTCTCCA
The DNA here is from genome assembly GCA_014905375.1 of Phtheirospermum japonicum. Lineage (NCBI taxonomy): Eukaryota > Viridiplantae > Streptophyta > Magnoliopsida > Lamiales > Orobanchaceae > Phtheirospermum > Phtheirospermum japonicum. The sequence goes on along the minus strand of BMAC01000637.1, from coordinate 152,877 downwards.
TTTATTGAACATCAACTTCATCTAATTAGGCGCTGAACTCGTCCGGTTACTTAGTTGTAAAGTGAAAAACCACAAATAATCACTTATTTGCATCAATCTAGGTCAAAAAGCGGTAAAAATAAGCTGGAACTATGAAAATACAAAATTAAGCTTAAATCGTCCAACTTATACCAAAAACAAATAGAAAAACAAGCTAAAATACTACTGAAAATAAGGACAAATATGTGCTAATCAACTACCCCACGCTTAATTGGTTTGTTCGTCCTCGAACAAACGATAGATTCAAAGTATAGCAAGAAATGAAAATCAGTCCAAGCAATGAGTCGTGCTATGCCTACTTAAATAATTTTGAAAATATAGGTACATGCAATGCAACTTCAAAACACTCCACCCGTATTACATTGTCGCTTCAAAATCGAATTCATGCATCCTCACAAAAAGAGAAATATAATGGGGTGTACGCTCAAGCACTCGAGTATTTTCTGCATAGGACGTGTATACGCTCAAATCATACAAAAACAAGCACAATAAACAAGCACCGAAAATCAATCTCTTTTCAATCGCAAATTAAGTGTGTTATCGAACAAAGAATCGGAAAAGGTCTTTTCGGGTTGTAATGTAAGGCTTTTTGGACGGGTATGGAATATATAAGTCGTGTGGCTAAATAACTCACCCAACCTAATCTAATCACGAAGCAATTCGCTTCACCTCGTTCAAAAATATAAACCTCACTTAACACACATAACGTAGCCTT
>BMAC01000637.1:134007-152098 GCA_014905375.1 Phtheirospermum japonicum | reverse complement strand
TTTTTCACTTTACAACTAAGTAACCGGACGAGTTCAGCGCCTAATTAGATGAAGTTGATGTTCAATAAATGGAGAACGAGCTTTCCGGTGAACGAGTAGCAAAAAGATCGAGAAACTTAGGAAGATGCTCTATCGCATCGACTGACGCGAGCGTCGACGCCCCGTCGACACGAGCCATGATCCGCGTCAGTCGACGCAGGGTCGATGCACCATCGACGCGAGCCATGATCCGCGTTAGTCGACACAGCGTCGACCACTGTCAACGCAACTTGCTGAAGCGTCGATGTCGACGCGCACGCCCAGGCCGCACCGATGCCCGAGACCAGCACGCGTCAGTCGACGCACCGTCGACGCGACGGCCCAGAATCGAGAATTTAGGGTTTCTTATGCTCCAAGTCAAGGGAAATCTATATAAACCCCCCTAAGTCCATCCCAAAAGGAGACACCTCTCACCCATACGCTGAATGCTTGATCTTTTGGCTCGAGAACAACACCATCCACATCCCGATAACAATAATTGATCAAGATCGAAGATTCGAGGATCGCCAAGCTCTAACCGTCCGTTCGTGATCCGTTCTTCGACCGAGATCAGCTGCCTCTTTGGATTAGCTGGAGAATTTACTACGCTTTCTAGTTTAATAAGTACTCTGAACCCTTTATTCGTTTTCGTAGTTTAATTTATGCAATTAAGTAGTTGTTTCTCATTAATTGCTTTTGAATTTGTTCATGCTTAGAACCCTAGATACTTTTGGTATTGAATTCGTAATCTTAGTAGCCTTTAAACATAGGTTATTTCTCAACTCTTTACTCTAAACCGACTTGAAGCTCAAACCACTCGAACACAATTGAAGCTCATAACACGCTTCTTACACAACTCATGCCTTTTAAATATTAGGCTTCATAAAATGAATAATAATAAACAAAAGCCTTCATTAGCGCGTAGGCAATGACTAACACGATTCACCATCCTTCTTATTTTATTTTCTTTTTTTTTTATCCCCCTCTAATTCTGTTTTATGGGGTCTTTCTTTTTTCTTTTTATTTTTTTTATTGAAGGATGGTGATCTTTTATTACAAAAAAAATTCATAAATCCCTTATAAAAACTCCAAAACACTAATAACCATTAAAAATTACTAACTCCTACCCCACGCTTTTAATGGGTTGTAGGGGTCGACTCAAAAATCACTCATGGCTAAAGGAAATGGATTATTTGGCTATGATTGGCTCATTCGAAATTTATAGTGGCTAAAATTTATGGATATGGCCGGAATTGGGTTTTATTTGTGCCTTAGTGTCATTTTCCAAGTCAACTACACATAGCGGTTTCAAAGAGATCTCAAATCAAAACTCATTCAAGTACGTGCAAAGATGATAAACACTCAGGCTGCTTACTGGCTTTTTGCATGAAATTTTTTTGAATTGATGCTGCTTTTAAAGTTTTTGCGAAATAAATTGCGTCCAAGTACCATTTTACAATATATAAATAATAATTTTGAAAAATTTATGCACTTAAGCACGCTCAAAGACAAAAACATCAATTCATATATAGCTAACTCCGACAGGCATGCCATACAAACACAATTTAGCGCAAAAATAGCAAACAATCACGTAAAAAATTTAAAAATTGCTCACAAATTTTCAATCATACTCAACCATCCATTACTCAACCATCCCCCCCTCTTAAAAACTCGGCAATTCCCTGATTGCCATAAATATAAAGAAAAACAAATCAAAAGAGGAAAGGAGTGGAAAAACGTCCCTGAAAATTGATGGTCTAATCTCTCCAATTTGAAGTCGTGCAATTGGACGATGTTTAGAGTCTCGTGATTGGATTTGTCTATGAACAAACCTAATAAAAACAAACAAACAAACAAATAAAAAAAACTACGAATGCAATCAATTGCCACGCACAAGTGCCCGGTGGCACATTTTCTTGGGATCTGAAATGGCCGGATTGCGGCTCAACATCGTAAGTGGCTGGATTGCATCTCGTCGTTATCCCTGATTGCTGCGGCTAACGGTGGGTTCAGTGGTTGATCATCATTGTTAACGACTCGAGTGGAACTAGTGGTAAGGCCTTGCGGTAGCGAGCTACTGCTATAACCGTTAGTTGTCCAGAATAAGCGATTCTATCGTATTTTCTGCACATCAATACACACATAAACGTACCACTACAATTGACACAATATAAAAACAGAAATAAAGAAAATAAGGAAAAGGAAATGAAAACTAACTATCGCTTGGGTTGCCTGCCAAGAAGCGCAACATTTAACGTCCTATGATCGACGTGATTCCATGCGATCAATTTTTAGCCCGTGGGGGCCCCACTAATTATTTTTTATCACGATCGCGATTCAGCCTATGTTCCTTGTAGAAAGGTTTGATTCTATGCTTGTGGACTTGGAATCTCGATTTCTCACTCTCATCGTATAGAGTGGCAACTCCGTACTCATCCATTTCCGTTATCATAAATGGTCCACTCCATTCGGCTTTGAAATTGGTCGGTTCAAATTTACGTTCGGAATTCTAGAGAACTAGTTGACCAACCTTGAACTCTGCATGATGAAACTTCATATTAAAAACTTTATTCGACTCCTTTTTCTTTGTCGTCCAATCCTTACGAAACGCCTCTCCCCTATCCAAGTGATCCTTACCATCATCAAGCTCGTTCATAGTGCTAATGCTTAGGAGTTCACTCACACAAGAACCTACTAAATCAACAGCAGAACATTCGTCTTTCACGAGCGATGTAGGATTGTTGTTGATTTTGTTAAGCGAAAACATGACTGTCTCACCTAAAACAGATAAGGTCATCTTCCCCTTGTGCACGTCAATTAATGTATGAGAGGTGGACATAAAGGTCGACCTAGCAAAATAGTATGCTCCGTGCCTTCTTTTGGAACTTTACCGACATCAAGTATGACGAAATCAACTGGAATTACAAGTTTTCCGACTTGAACTAATACATCTTCAACTATCCCAAGCGGTTGTCTAATTGATCGATCCGCCATTTGTAGTCGCATCGTAGTCGGCCTCATTGTTCCAAGGTCAAATTCTTTATATAGCGAGTACGGCATCAAATTGATCCCCGCACCAAGGTCGAGCATCCCACGTGCCGTTTGCCCCTTTCCTAAGGCAATAGTTATGCAAAAACTCCCCGGGTCTTTCCTTTTTGGGTAACGGACCCTTGCATATTGCGCTCACCTCTTTGGTTAATTCTACTTGTTGTGTCGTCTCCATTCGCCGTTCTGTCGCGACTAACTCCTTGAAAAATTTAACGTATGCGGGCATCGTCTTTATCACTTCTAGTAAGGGGAGATTAACGTTCACATTTTTCAGTAAATTGTACAACTCCATAAACTTCATGTTTTCTTTCGCCGGACGAAGTCGACTTGGAAAGGGAACATGATCATAACTAGTTAAATTCTTTGGATGGTCAGTTGCTGAATTGTTCCTCCTTTTTAACGCTCCCGGCACATATGGATTGGTCGTTTTATGCATAAGATCGGCCAGTTCGGTTGCATCTTCTTGCAATTGGGTCTCGGCTTTCTCCGTGTCTTCTTCCTTTTCTAACTCTATGCCATTATCGATCTCCTTTCCATTTCTTAGCACATGAATAGCCGAGGCGTGTTCCGTTTGGCTCGGAAACTTATTTTTCTCCGTCGACAATGTTGCAACAGTCGCGGACAATTGCCCTATAATCATATCTGAATGTCGTTGCCCTTGTTGCACAGCCTTAACAAGCTCATGACCTTGCTGTACAGTCTTGACTAATTCATCAAACCTTGACTCGAATTTTGCATTGAGGTCCGTTATTTGCTTATTCACTTGTGAAGTTAATTGCGTGAGTCCTTCTCGATTTCGTACAGTCTCCGCTACTTGATTCTGTTGCCATACTAAAAGTTGATTATTTGCTTGCACAGGCACAAGCGCTTGTCCAGGGCTATATGTGAAGTTTTGATGATTGGGAGGTCCTGGATGATATATGTTTCCCGCTGGAAGTTGAGGTTGGAAACTTTGAATAGCTTTGACCTCCGTTTCTTCCACTTTATCAAACACGGTTGTGCACATGCCCGCTACATGTCCTTGCAATCTACATCGTGCACATAACTCAACAGTCTTCTTCGGTAATTCCATATTCGCCACTTTTGCTCTTAGGGCGGCCAACTCCTTGGCCATCTCTTCGAACTTCATGTCTCTCTTGTTCGGCATCTCGGAGACTGCTTTGGCCATAAACGTTCGTGGTCGAGAATTAGTCTGTCTCGATTTCTCGCTCAACTTCTCAAACAGTTGCTTGGCTTCCGTCGCTGTCAAATACCCAAAATCTCCTCCAGCAGCTATTTCGACGTTATTTTTATAAGAGTCTAAAAGGCCTTCGTAAAACAACTGATTCACCATTCCCGGAGAATTATGATGATGTGGGCAAGCCTGCAACAAAGATTTGAAACATTCTCGTGCTTCATGAAGCAACTCCCCATCTTGTTGGACAAAGTTGGCTATTTATCTCCTGATGTGGCCCGTCGTCTGTGCTGAGTAATACTGATTAATGAATTTTTCGCTCACGATGGGCCAGTCGACCAGAGATCTCGGTTCTAGTGAAAGTAGCCAAGATTTGGCTTTATCCTTCATGCAGCTCGGAAAACACACCATTTGAAGGTCTTCGTGATGAAGTCCCGGAGAGGGAATCCTACTAACTTTAGCATAAAACTCCTTGAGGAAAGTCAAAGGATCTTCGTTGGCGAGGCCGTGAAATTTCGGGAGGTTGTTGATGATATGAGGCTTCAACTCGAAGTCTCTCGCAGTTCTACCCAACACAGTTGCCAAACTATAGGGACCCACTTGAGGGGTCGTGAACTCTCTTTGTCTTGGTTCGCGCGCCTCCCGTTGGTACCTTTCTTGGTTATTTGGCCTCGCGTATTCGTTTCTCTCATGGTACCCGTCATTTGCGAGCCACTCATTGACCCGCTCGTTGCCATGATATGATCTCTCGGAATAGTCATCCGGAACGTGACGGTAGCGATTATCTCCTCTTATTTGGCCATCATTCTGGTCTATTATGTTTCATTGAATATTCTCCAAGTACGCTTGAGGCTGTTCTAGTCCGTCGGGACGAGTTGGCTCACTCCCGTACCCATTTCTTTGTTGCACGGGTGGATGCTTTTGTGGCTTATCGTCCTTGTTGTTGTGGGCTTGGTTGTCTAGTCGCAACATCGTTTCCGGAACAGGATCACAAATAAAATCAGTCGTAGCAGACGATTCACTTGTGGGTGAGTGAGGTGGTCTCACTTGATTCGGACGATGAACGTTGTCGATGAATGGTGTAAGTTCGAGCCTAAGCGATCTACGACCTTGCATGAACTCAACAACAAATCAAACGTATCGACTAGATAAAAATAATTATACAAATAAACGACTAAAATAAAAAATAAAAATGAACAAACATATTTTTGAAAATCTTTGTATATTCCCCGGCAACGGCGCCAAAATTTTGATTCAAGCTTTTTGTGTTGCCTACTTATGAAAATTTGTCAAAAGATCAATAGCTTGCCCGCAAGAGAACGGGGTCGCCGCGTAGTTTGGCAACTTGACTCGAGTCGTCTCTCGAGGAACATACAATCGGAAATCTCAAATAGTTTGTTCAATTCAATATCACATACATGGATGGGGGGGGTTTTTGATTGTTTTGATTATCTAGAATTTTAAAACACATGAACTATAATTTAAAACTAAGTATTCTACTTCAGCAACTCAAACATATAAACTAGAGAAATTATTCTAAAAACTCAAGCAAGATTAACTAGCATAAAATCAAGCAATTATCAAGAACGCAATGCAAACAAAACGAATTAACTAACAAGAATAAAAACCAAGCATTAATTAAACTAAGATTACGAATTCAATACCAAAAGTATCTAGGGTTCTAAGCATGAACAAATTCAAAAGCAATTATTGAAAAACAACTACTTAATTGCATAAATTAAACTACGAAAACGAAAAAAGGGTTTAGAGTACTTATTAAACTAGAAAGTGTAGTAAATTCTCCAGCTAATCCGGAGAGGTGGTTGATCTCGGTCGAAGAACGAATCACGAAACGGACGGTTGGAGCTTGGCGATCCTCGAATCTTCAATCTTGATCAATTTTGTTATCAGTATGGTGGATGGTGTTGTTCTCGAGCCCAAAAGATCAAGTAATTCAGAGTATGGGGTGAGAGGGTGTCTCCTTTTGGACGGACTTAGAAGGGTTTATATAGATTTCCCTTGACTTGGAGCATAAGAAAACCCTAAAATTCCCGATTCTGGGCCGTCGCGTCGATGGTGCGTCGATTGACACGTGCTGGTGCTCGGCGTCGGTGCGGGCCAGGGCGTGCGCGTCGGCTGGGCGGGTGCATCGACTGGGTGGGTCGACATCGACACTTCAGCAAGTTGCGTCGACGGTGCGTCGACATCGACGCTTCAGCAAGTTGCGTCGACAGTGCGTCGACTGACGCGGATCATGGGCTCGCGTCGATGGTGCGTCGACCCTGCATCGACTGACGCGGATCATGGCTCGCGTCGACGGGGTGTCGACGCTCGCGTCAGTCGACGCGACAGAGCGTCTTCCTAAGTTTCTCGATCTTTTTGCTACTCGTTCACCAGAAAGCTCGTTCTCCATTTATTGAACATCAACTTCATCTAATTAGGCACTGAACTCGTCCGGTTACTTAGCTGTAAAGTGAAAAACCACAAATAATCACTTATTTGCATCAATCTAGGTCAAAAAGCGGTAAAATAAGATGGAACAATGAAAATACGAAATTAAGCTTAAATCGTCCAACTTATACCAAAAACAAATAGAAAAACAAGCTAAAATACTACTGAAAATAAGGACAAATATGTGCTAATCAATATCCCCTTCTTAAAATAATCTGGTCCCCAAATTCCTAATAAATCAGTCTGGATAATAACTCTAATATCACTATCATAACGTTTAAATCTATGAAAGTCAGTCTACAAAGACACTAAGCACGAATGGGTGAAAGAATACAATCGAGTATAGTCGAACATGTTGCGCGATTTGACTCGGGCATATGAGAAGATATGAATAGGTGGATATGTAAAATAAAGTTACTGATAGATAACAAAGAAAAATATTTGTAAGTAGAATCGACAAGAGTTAAGTACTTAATCGTTGAACCCCTAGATTTGAAGTAAGAGATCAAATTATCGGAACTATCAGATAGAGAGAGTACAACTAAGAAAGTCATACTATTATAATGAAATGAGTCGATCAAAACTACTTTCCAATAAAAGATAAAAAAAAGAAACCATTCAAGTGTTCAATCATGAATGAAATCAAAGTAAATGTAAAATGAGAAACTTGATAGTTGATGCAATCAAAGGGCAAAAATATTAAATTAATCTAAGGTAAGAGAATGTACAAGCTAGGATCTTTGTCCAAAGACGAAATTGTCGAACAAGTGATAATAAGACGAACAATGTGAAGTTAAAGGTGTAGATATATGTAATATATAAGAAATACTCACATAGAAAATGAAATAATTAATAATTTATAATCATTATAGAAATGTCAATATCTAAGGAAAGTTTTTACAGTTTTGACCACTAGCCCGAACGTAAATTTACCAGTGAGAAAAAATGATAGAAAGAGAAGTGATAGAAGCTTTAAGATAAGGTGTATAATTTTCAAAACATACAACTAGAAATGTTACAAATAATGAGATATAAAAATAAGTTTTCAAATGGTAGAATAATCAAAAGTTTTCAGAATGGGTTGCAATTATAGAGCGAATAACAACCAAAACTGCAACACCACTGATGTAGCAAACAAAACAAGTGAGCACTAACAACGGTAGAAGGGTAAATTCTCTAGAATAAGCAAATATAGATTCTTAGAATAAAAGAGGAATAAAATATAAGGGTGATTGGACAACGATGTGAGGTAAACAAAGTAAAATCGATTCCACCAAGACTGAAGATAAACTCGAAAATAAAAGTAATTAAAACTTAAGTTCATTACAACAGTGCATATGCGAAATAATATTTCAGAGGAAGTTAACCAAAGACTTGGGTGTAATGTGCATTTCGAAGGTAGTTGTGTTAGAGAGCTCCACAATTAGGAAAAATCTATCAAGTAGAGCAAAAGGACTATTAAGGTCAGAATATTAAGGATGACTACCAAAATGAGAATAAATTTAATCATAACTAAGAAAGAACTTCGTAATCAAAATAATGATTGAAAAGAAAGTAGGGAGAAATTGGAAGTGAAATATCAAATCTCTTGAATAATCAAGTACACTAGGTAATAAATGTTGAAGATACATTAGTGTGTCAAGTGAAACTAGTCGACACCAGTTTCTTGAAAGTTAGGTGACAAATAGGTGAGAAATGACATTTAGAAAAATCAAGACTGAAAGAGAATTAAAAACACAAGACCCACATTGACATTGAGTGCAAAATAGTGAATCACTAAGAAAGAGAGACGGAGCGCAAGGTAGAACTTGTTCTAAACAAGTGCAAATTGAATTTATAATTATGAATGAAGACATTCAAAGAATTCAACAAGTTATACGCTCAAAGAGAAAACATTGGCAACAAATGGCCCAACAATTATCAAAGCATAGCTTGAAGGCCAAGAAATGATAGTGAGGTTCACGATTCTAAGAATTTCATGAGAAAAGCAATTAATGACTTGTAGAATATTTAAACATCCTAAATCAGAACTCGATAATGAAAGTCAGCCAGACAGAACGATTTCTATGAGCGAATAACTATAAAAGAAATACACAAGTGTGTAATGGAATTGAATTAAGATGTCCACCTTGAATATGGATCAGTCATATAAGGTAAAAAGAAACAAAGCAAGAACTCCAATGAATAAGACAAACAAGATATTAAACTTGTTAGGTTTTAGATACAAAAGAAAGAGAATAATGTGAATCAAAACCTTCAAAATTCAATAAAAGTATCAATTCAGTTGATTTGAGAGTGGGTATTAAAAGAAACTTAATGTTTAGAAGAAAGTATCACAAGAGATGAAAATCTTCAGAAACAAAAGTTAATGTTCGACGAAATGAATATGTGAGGTTCATTATTCATTCAAAATCCAATAGGATAATGGTAACAAAGGGATGCGAGTGATCACATCATAAAGCGTGATCAATAACAAAACCTCTAAATTTACAAGTATTTAACAAGCAAACGAAATTAAAACATAGTTGATAAAGGATGTGTTGATGGTCGGTATTCCCCGAAGGAGGATCTAAGCTGAACGAATTAGACTGACCCGGAAAAGTGGCTAGGTGCCGAAGACACCGAATAGGGCTTTCACTGAGCTCAAGGCCTGCTGCCGAGCTGAATGCACATTGCGCACAGGGGGTACCGAGGACGCCTGCGCAATGATGCCGAGCCGAGCTCAAGGCATGCTGACCGAGCTGAAAGAGTAACACACAGGGCTCGGCGAGGAGGGCCGAGCAGACCAGCACTTGCCGAGCGCCCATGCCGAGAAGTGTGGAGCATCCCCGCCTAGAGGAGCCGAGTAGTACCTTGCCGATCTTCCGAGCTCGGCGCCTTGCCGAGCAGAGCGAGCAACGCACGGGCACCGTCGAGAATACCCGTGTGGCAGCACCAGGACAAGCTCGAGGTCGGCTGCCGAGTAGAATAGAACGCGCTCGAGGCCTGCTGCCAAGCGGAACAGGTCGCGCTCGAGGCCTGCTACCGAGCAGAGCAGGCAATGCACGGGCACTGCCGAGAACATCCGCGCGGGAGCACCAGGCTGAGCTCGAGGCCAGCTGCCGAGAAGAAATGTGCCGAGCAGAAAAGCTCTGCTCCAAGCCGAACACTCCTGCCGGAGGTGCGGGGCAGGACACGCCGAGCACCTTGAGCTCGGCACTCTGCCGAGCAGAAACTTTCCCGGAGGAGACCGAAGACCCGAACCTCGAGTCAAATGCTCTGGCCGGGGAGAGCCGACATGAGAAGTGTCGAGGAGGGTGGATTCTTCCGAGAGACCCGCTCGATTCAAAAAATATCTGAGGTCGGCATTGAGTCGGTGGAAAATATCTGAGGGCGGTATTGAAACGATGGATACAAGAGCAGAGGTTTTTAGAGGGCCAATAGGAGAGTGCCAGGTGTCTGATTAGGTTTTCGATATGAAACTATAAATAGCCTCTCCAAGAGAGAGAGAAGGATCCCCCAAATTTTAGAGAGAGAAACATAGAGAGCTTTAGATAGAGAAAGCTTGTAATCTGAGTTGAAACACTTGTAAAAGGACCCGGCCAAGGCCGATCCGAACTAATTTTTTGGGAATAAAAGTTAAGCACTTTTTCCTACCCATTTTCCACTTTCAGATTTGCTGTTCCCCTTGTTATTTTTGGTTTTGTGTTGGTTATGTTACTCTTAACATAAACAGGATGTTTTAAGAAGAGAGATCAAACTCTCACCGGTTTACAAAAAGTATCACTATTGGACATTAAATGGGAAGTACAAATCCAACTCTCACAAGAGAAGACAGTTAAGGGTCATTCATAACAAAATAGAATCATTTGTAAGGAAAATTATAAATTAAAATTCCTCACAAGATAAGTATTCTAATATTTAGAAGAATATAATAATGACTTGGATAATTCTCAGGTTTAGAATTCGCAAGGAAAATAGATAAACTCGTGATAGTGTACCATGCGAAATAAGAGAGTTTAAGAAAAAATGTTGCACACTCAAGTACATGATCCTCTATGAATGAATAAGTTATTCATGAGGTAAAGAAACGAGGTACTTGATGATAACGCAAAGAGGTAACTAAATTTAGGTGAACTAGTTCTCATAAAATGCTCATTGAAAAGCAAAAAGCTGAACAAGAAAAAATGACATATCGAGGAGATAAGTAGAAAAGATTGTGATTCCTGTCTACTTAAAGAAATGGAACAAAGTTGAAAAGATAAATAAGTAATCATCCAATATAAGTAAGAGAAATGGATGGTTGAGATTATTTCAAAGATAAAGAATGAATGTAATCAAATGATCGCTTATCAAGTAGGATAATAAAATAAGTAACAGGATGAAACACAAGGTATCATATGAAACGATTCTATTTAGAGTGAAAGTTGAACATGACGACAAACGTCACAAAGTAGGTAAAAGGTCAAATATAAGGCACACAAACTCCAAATGAAAGTGTAAATGAATTGACAATTTGAATGAAACTAGATTGATGTTTCATTGGAAATGATTACCCCCGACAGTGGAATGTCATCATTTTCATTAAGTTGATTAACCTAAGTAAGTAGATCGAAATTTCTTAAATAACTAATGATAACCGAAACTTAAATAGCGACTTACGCACCAGAGACCTCCTCGTACAACTCGAGGATTATTTTCTTCTTTGATGTTGATTGATGTCGTAACTAGAGTATCCTCTAGCTTGCATCAGCCTTATGAAAACTTATATCTAACTTTTCTATCTTAGTCTTCCTTCATGCTCCTTGTTGCATTTGTTTCGATCGCCGTGCCACATGGTGTTGTCTTATAAACTTTCATTCCATATTCGTTATTTTCTTGAACAATGATGGCTTGAGCTTGTTGATAATCATATCGTGCGTCATCAAATGGTTCATCTACTCTACCAAAAAGTCCCACATCATTTTATAGTTAAATGAAAACGAGCTCACAAGACTTCTTTCCAAGTCAAAGCAGTATTCGTGATATTGACCCGTACATGCATCATCTCTTACTTGTTCAGCTCTTTTGTTAATTCAACCCTTTGTGATGTTGAAGATCTCCAATTGTCGACTTGTCTCTTCAGTGTTTCAAATGTTTCATCTTAATAAACAGCACCGGTGACAAATGTAAGTTCACCTTCTACACTTTCTTGATGAGTTTTTTGAATTTAATAGGTCTCTAACTCCCTTGATATTGGTAGTTAAGTCTGGACTCCCATTAGAACATCAAGGTTTAGGAATTGCTTAGCTAATCAAACTTCCCTTTGAGATTTGAGAGAAGAGAAAAGTAATGCTAAAATCTAAATTTCAAGGAAGTTGATGACTTATAAGTAATGCAAGGCTAGGTTCTTGAATAAAGAACAACTCTTCAATATAAACAAGAACTCATGCAAGTATTGAAATTAGAAGGAGGTTGAGGTTACGTAGTGAAAGAATTGATGTTCAAGTTTGACAATCTGAAAATGAAATATTCTTACGTCAACCTACTATCTAATCGACATAAGTTGGTAGTTACTCCTTACTCTGCCAAAGTCATTACTAATCTTTAGATTCTCAAGTCCAAAATGGTAGTGACATTTCAATCACAGGACAAAGACCCTATCCTGGGTACGCTTAAACGCAAATCCTTTGCACTCAAGCTCTGATACCACATCTATAACCCCCCCCCCCAAAAAAAAAAAAAAAGACTACCTTAATAATAATAAAATAAATAAGTAAAACAAACAGTCACCTTAAATACGCTTTCATGTACATAAAACACAATAAAAGGAAGTCGACAAAAGAAAGCTCTAGACAAGTCATTATTCACCTTGAAGATCGAAGTCAACGTCATTCGCATTATCGTTGATATCTAGAGAGTTTGGTTTTAAAACAAACGAGAGCGTGAGCTAAAAGAGCTCAGTGAGTGCAAGCAAACGAAATGCAGATTTTCTTTTAAATATAAAACTGACAAGAGTTTAGAAAATAGTTTTCATGAAATAATCAAAGCACTTGGTGTGCAAAACTATTTTCATACGTTTAACAAAACTCTAGTCAACAGCTACAAAATTAAAATATCTTTAAAATTAAATAATCAACAGCTACAAAATTAAAATATCTTTAAAATTAAATAAACAATAGGTTTTCTCAAAAACTAAATAATTACCACATTTAGAACAAACAAATAATACTAACTTGTTTCTAAGAAATCAATTAAAACAGTTAATAGTTGAACAAACAGGAAAATCTGTCTCATTCTAAAACAGTCGGTCCAATTAGTGAGTGTCCGGGTATGAAAATCTAGAGGTGGCTCCCGCGCGTAGCACTTAGCTCCCGAAGGACTCTAGAGGTGGCTCCCACGCGTAGCACTTAGCTTCCAAACAAGATTAACTCACATAAACGTAGAATCGCTGTCGATTAAACATCTACCCATACGTTTCCACTAACCATGAAAGGTGACACTACAGGCCGAAGCCTCAATCGCCTTACCCTTCCCAAGAGGCTCGATGTCCCTTTAGATATGGGATTCAAACCCAGGGTACGTCATATTCCGGAATATACCCAATCTACGACCCAAATCCTATCGTCGTCTCCGACCCGACCAGGAATAATGGGAATAGGTACCATGAGTAGTCAAGCAATAACCACAGGCAACCTGCTCGATTGATTGCCCAAACTACTCGTGCCTGATAGAGTGGCAGACAGTAACAGAGAGTGAAAGACAAACAGTAACAGCGACAGACATACAGTAACAGTGACATGCAGTAACAATCGATAACAGACAATCAATAACACTAGTCGAGTTCAAATGATACCTTTGATATAAATTCATATAATTGAACTTATGATTAAGCACAAGCACAAGGGCACTGCACACTTGCATATTTTCCCTCAAATACTACTTTTCAAAAGACTTATACAAACAGAAAAATATGTTTAAGCAACAAGTGTTTCTTGATTTGAAAATCCACTTAAAAATATTTTACTCGCAGATAAGCATAAACAACGTATTATAATTTGAGAATTTCAAACTCCCCAATTTAAGAGAGTTTTACTCACCTTCTTTGAAGTTCTTTCCAGAATCAACCATATAACTATGATGGCATTACGAGGTTCCCGATTTAGTACATGAAATTCCTCGTCACTTCCAGATAAAAGCCCATGTACAGACCTAAAATATAATATAACTATATTAAAGTAATATATATAAGGTACTAAGACACTTGAAAATGAAACTAATATAATTGGAAACGTAATAGTAAAATAAAGATGCTTGGCCTCAATTCTTGAACTTAGAAGTTCAAAGGGTAAATTTGTAATTTTGAATACGTCTTACATAAAAGGATGTTATAACAAAGCTATGGTTCGAATTTGAAATCATTTGGAAGTTGTTTGACCCATTTCGGTTCAAAAATAAGAAATTTGTACGGTTTTGAAAAATTAATAATGTAATTGGGGTCAAAATATAATTTTAAAAACTTTTAAAAGTTTGTGGGGTCAATCTGCAATTTCAAAGAATCTAATTTCGGGTCAATTCAGAATGAATCAAAACTTAATTTCAGGGGACTAAATTTATTAATTAAAGGGTTCAAATTGAAAATTATAAAATCTTCAATTGGGTCCAAAACTATATCTAATTCTCAAAAGTCAACCCCTAAATTATTAACCCATTTCATTTCCACCCTAAAACTTCAAAACTAATGTGCAGCCATCCTTCCCCTCGACATCACCTCAACCTGGCGGGCTCCACTGCCGACAACTTCCTGACTGCTCCCCGACCAAGATCTGACCATCACCGGTCCGGAAAACACACACACGATCACACACAACATATACTTACATATACACACAACCTTTCAAGCTCAAAACCTCGACTCGATAAGACTCAAAACATGAAATTAATTAAGGGCTTTTGAAGGTGAAGTAAAGACGAACAAATTGATATATTATATGTTAAATTTGGACCTGCTGTTCGCTGGAAATCGGCCGCCAAAGTTCGACGGCACCAGTCGAAACGTGACAGCGCACAGGAATTTCACCGGCGTTTTGCTGATGATGTATATCTCCGATCGTCAATCCGAAGGTGGATTTGAAAACCTTATTAAAAGGTCTATCTATGGTGTAAATTTTGTTATGATCTGACGGTTAGATTTTTGTCACGAGTCCGACAAAATAAGCTGCCATAAGTGGTGGTGCTTGGTAGCTTACGGCAAAGAAGAAAACGGCTGGAAAGGAAATAAAACTGTGTTGTGGCTAGGGTTAATATGATTCAATCGCACCTATAAGAAGGAGTGATAAGGCGGTGAGAACTTTGGGATTGGGCTTGACATTTGGGCCTAAAATGTGGGCCATCTGAATTTAAATGGGCTCGAATCTTTGGACTGAGCTCAATGGTTTGGGCTCATCTTATTGAATAAGTTTAAAGAATTTTGAGCCCGATTAAACACATTGAGTCAAAATAAAAATATACTATGTATATTAATTTTCGTTACAAAATAAGATAAATAGAACTAAAAATTTCATTATAAATTCCAACAAAATATTATTGTAATAAAAAATTTCAATTAAAATAAAATAAAAATAGTTATTTAAGGAATTATAAAATTTATTTAAATATATTATAAGACGAGCCTTCACACTATCAGCACAACACACAAAATTTAAAAATATTTAAAATTTTTAAAAAAAGATAATAAATGAAAGAATAATACCTTAAACAAAATATGATCAAGCTGCTGCTAAACAATAGAAAAAGCTGGTCGAACCCTTCTCCGAGCTGGGGCATGATCCAAGTTCTGCGACGCGATCGAGTTCAGCTCATCGCTCGCTCCTTCGATTTTTGGTTTTTTTCTACACCATTACAATTACTTTTGGAGTCAGCGAAACTAAAAAGTATCCCATTTTCCTATCACAATTCACAAAAATTTCAATTTCAATTCTAATAATCCCAACATTATTATACAAAATCAAGAACAACCGCCATAGAAATTGAATTTTGTAGCAGAAATTTATCAGTTTTATTAGGAAAAAAAATGAAAGAAACAAAAACTATACTAAATCAACAATAAATGGAAAATTTTGTCCGCGGAATGTTAACCTAGAGATGGCGGTGTAGAAATCATCATCAGCGATGACTCACTTTTGCCGTTTGGGCATCAGATTCTCCGACTCCGAAACTCGCTTCGCGCTTGCTTTTGCGGCCGACGATTTTCATATCAGAATTCATCATTTTAAATCCTCATTTCCCCAATTAGTAGATGATTTGCCATCACCATCCTCAGATGAAAGCTTTTCGGATGTACTCAAAAAATTTTGAATTCACCTTTTGATTTCCCAAATTAGCAGCTACCTCGTTTTTCGCCGGTTCGTAGTTTACGGATTCGGGTCGTGACTTTAGACCCGCTTTATCATATTCATCGCTCGAGCTGAAGCTTGTGATGCTGTAATTATCATGGTCTCCCCATTCGTTTCACTGAACTTCTTCTCTCTCGGCCTCGTCATCCTCTTCGCTTTCCCAGGTTTTCTAATTTTGCCCTAATTTCTCAGAGCTTTGTTCCGCGTGATTATTATTTTTGTTATTATTTGAATAATCGTCGAATTGCTTCAACGGGTTGTGATTTTGATGAAATTGGCAGTGAGTGTTGGAATACGACATCATAGTGTTTAAAGCTTTGTCGTCGTTGTCAGAGGAGAGACGACCATGATCGTCATCATCAGAGTTGTTATTGTTGTTGTTGTAGGTTAGGGTTTCGTATTTCTGGTTGTTTTGGAGTTTTTAGAAATATTTAGATTCTCGAGGTGAAGGGGGATAGAAGTTATCTAAAAAAATGGGCGAATGTAGATCGTCGGATGAGACATGGATCAATGGTTGAAATAACTTCCTTGAGCAAGAGGAGGATCGGTGACATGACAGACTGTGGATTCTATGGCAGTTTTAATGGAACCGCCGTGAAATGTCATCTCATTCACGGCGGTTCTAAAGGAACCAATGTTAAATCCAGTGAATACTTGTTAATTCACGGCTGTTCCTTAAGAACGCCGTTAATTAGTTCATATTTAACATTGGTTCTAAGACAACCGTCGTAAAATGTAGGATTCTACGGCAGTTTTAAGAGAACCGCCGTTAAATTATGTATTTAACATCGATTTTCTAGAAAACTGCCGTAAAAATAAATTTAACGACGATTTTCCAGAACCTCCGTGGATGAGGCGCCATGGAATGCAGATTCTGCAGTAGTGAAGCTAGAAGGGCCTCGTATTCAGCTTCGTTATTGGTCAATGGGAACTTGAAATGGATGGCCGAGCAGAATGGCTTCTTTTCGGGGCTGGTCAACACTATCCCAGCACCTGATAGTTTGGTAGTCGATCAACCATCGACATATAATTTTTTTTGGCCTCAACTGGAATTGACTCAACAACCAACGTGAATTTGGCTATAAAGTCAGCAAGAGCTTGTCCTTTGAACCCTGTTCTTGGCTCATAATTTATATCGAGTTGTTTATTTTGCATGTAATTGTGGTGTTTTCCTCATGTTTTTAAGTCGGGTTTTATATTGATTTTAGCGGTTTATGAGTCGATTATTTAAGTTATTAGGTTGTTTCTCTCGTTTTATTAATTTTTCATGTTTCTTTTTGATTTTATACTTAATTGGGTTAAATGGATTTAATTAATTTGAGGTATGGTCTAGTTCTTGGGTTTTTATGTTCAAAAATCTTATTTAATAGGTGGCTGAATGATTTAAATTCAAGCTAAGGCATTGAGGACAATATTTCAAGCCAAGGTGTGCCAAAAGTTTGCGTGCGCCATGCCTTGGCATGACTTATTCACTCACCTAGATTCCATGGACGATTCACAAGATCTAACAATTAATCTAAGAGCTAAAGATAAAAGCATAAATTGAAGACAAAGCATG
Source organism: Phtheirospermum japonicum (assembly GCA_014905375.1). Classification (NCBI taxonomy): domain Eukaryota; kingdom Viridiplantae; phylum Streptophyta; class Magnoliopsida; order Lamiales; family Orobanchaceae; genus Phtheirospermum; species Phtheirospermum japonicum. The sequence continues at coordinate 134,496 of BMAC01000637.1, read as the reverse complement.
AAATTTAAGAAAAGCATGAAATTAAAAGAAAGCTTACTTGAATTAAAAAAAGAATCCAAAAGCTTGAATGAAATTGTAACAAAATAAAATCTAAGGGAGTACTTGAATTTTTCTTGATCTTACAAACCCAAGGCAAGCTTGAAATTAAATCTAAAATCTAGAGAGAGAAATTTAATCTCAAACCCATTCTTGGGTTGGGAGGAGGTGTTTTTACAAAATGAGAGTTGAGTTCTATTTATAATAGGTTTAATTGGAATTAAATGGTCCAAATTGGGCTTTAAGGCTTGAGATTCAAGAGTTTGACCAAAATTAACAAGTGTTGACCTTCCTAACTACTTGGCTCGACCTTGGGCTCGAGGTGGATCGGCAATGGGCAAGCCTGGGCGCCCTTGGCTCGGCAGGTGGGAGCTGGGCGGCTGGGACCTGGGCATGGGAGCTGGGCACTGGCGGGCGTGAGTTGTGGCGTGGCCTGGCGAGATGTGTGGCGTG
>BMAC01000637.1:84881-133982 GCA_014905375.1 Phtheirospermum japonicum | reverse complement strand
TTATCAGATTTTATGAGGAAAAAAAATGAAATGAAACAAAAACTATACTAAATCAACAATAAATGGAAAATTTTGTCCGCGGAATGTTAACCTAGAGATGGCGGTGTAGAAATCATCATCAGCGATGACTCACTTTTGCCGTTTGGGCATTCAGATTCTCCGACTCCGAAACTCGCTTCGCGCTTGCTTTTGGCGGCCGACGATTTTCATATCAGAATTCATCATTTTAAATCCTCATTTCCCCAATTAGCTAGATGATTTGCCATCACCATCCTCAGATGAAAGCTTTTCGGATGTACTCAAAAATTTTGAATTCACCTTTTGATTTCCCAAATTAGCAGCAACCTGCGTTTTTCGCCGGTTCGTAGTTTACGGATTCGGGTCGTGACTTTGGATCCGCTTTATCATCTTCATCGCTCGAGCTGAAGCTTGTGATGCTGTAATTATCATGGTCTCCCATTCGCTTCACTGAACTTCTTCTCTCTCGGCCTCGTCATCCTCTTCGCTTTCCCAGGTTTTCTAATTTTGCCCTAATTTCTCAGAGCTTTGTTTCGCGTGATTATTATTTTTTGTTATTATTTGAATAATCGTCGAATTGCTTCAACGGGTTGTGATTTTGATGAAATTGGCAGTGAGTGTTGGAATACGACATCATAGTGTTTAAAGCTTTGTCGTCGTTGTCAGAGGAGAGACGACCATGATCGTCATCATCAGAGTTGTTATTGTTGTTGTTGTAGGTTAGGGTTTCGTATTTCTGGTTGTTTTGGAGTTTTTAGAAATATTTAGATTCTCGAGGTGAAGGGGGATAGAAGTTATCTAAAAAAATGGGCGAATGTAGATCGTCGGATGAGACATGGATCAATGGTTGAAATAACTTCCTTGAGCAAGAGGAGGATCGGTGACATGACAGACTGTGGATTCTATGGCAGTTTTAATGGAACCGCCGTGAAATGTCATCTCATTCACGGCGGTTCTAAAGGAACCAATGTTAAATCCAGTGAATACTTGTTAATTCACGGCTGTTCCTTAAGAACGCCGTTAATTAGTTCATATTTAACATTGGTTCTAAGACAACCGTCGTAAAATGTAGGATTCTACGGCAGTTTTAAGAGAACCGCCGTTAAATTATGTATTTAACATCGGTTTTCTAGAAAACCGCCGTAAAAACATATATAATGGCAGTTTTCCATAACCGCCGTGGATGAGGCGCCGTGAAATGCAGATTCTGCAGTAGTGACCTTGACCTCTCGGCATCTGATAAGATTATTAGATAGTAATATGAGCGTTTTACAAAATACCACTACATATTATATACCAAACATCTTAATAAATATAAACATGAAAAAAACTAGTTTTAAAAAAAGTGTGTTTTATAATATGAATAAATTACATATATTTCAACCAAACTAATCACTTTCACTATTAAAGTTATCATCAAACTCATCTTCATCCGTGTCTTGATCTGTATCTTGATGGGTGAGTAACTCTTCTTCTGGATCATCATTTGTCTCATTACCAAGTTCATCCACGTAATTATCATTGGGGTCGTGCAACTAGAAATCGACATCGTCGAGTTGAATCGGACTGCGTGTATCTACAGCTTCCTCTTGAAATGATTCTTCTGGTAGAGGCTCGATAAACTCAATATTTGATCTCGCCTTTGTTTTACACGTTGCTCACCAGTCCAACTTGTCTCGTCTCAAACTTGGGTACGCACAATAGTATACTTGTACAGCTTGGGAAGCAAGTACAAAAGATTCATATTGATTGAACCTACGCTTATGATTGATATCGACAAGCTTATAATTTGGATGAACTTTTGTGCCTGTAGGAGTAAGATCAAACCATTCGCACTTGAACAATAGCGTGGTTTCTCCGTTCGGACGGTGTATTTGAGCTGCACAATTTTTATGAGACGACCGTAATAATCATATTCGGTTGCCCCATAATTTAACCCTTTAATGCATACTCCATTTCTCGATGTTGCTTTGTTAGATCTGTGCTCCAATGTGTGGAATCTATAACCATTTATCTTATATTGGGTATACATTTTCACACATCTTGATGGACCCGCAGCTAGGCTCCTAATGTTCACGTCGATCACATTGTTTGAACAATATCTAGCCTATGACATTGACAAATTATTTTTAATTTAGAAAATATATTAGATAAATAGATACGATAATTATATGATATGCATCTCGGTATCGAACGTCTTATGTAATGTTTGAACCAATTGGCAAATTCATTTTCTAATTTTTCGTTGAGCCTATCATCAGTAATGTTTGGTTGGAGGCGTTGAATGCTCTTCGTGTAAATACTACATCATTCGTTACACAATTGAGGAAAAAAGTATTAGTAATTGATAGTATAAATTAGAAAGAGTATTCATACCTAACATATTCTTGGACCTCCTCACAATTTAGCAACACATATATCCTTGCGGTGTCGTATTCTGTTTTGCTTAGAGATCTTTTTGCCTTTGTACCAAACGTCTCTCCATATTTCTTAAACACCAAGGGAATTTCATCAGCGTCATCCACACAATTCTGATCGTCTTCATTTCTAGGCGAATTTGTTCTTTTACTTGAAACGTGATCTTCAAAACAGTACGAACTAAAAGTTGATGCCTCATCGACCAGATATGAATTTGCTATCAACCCTTCAACGCTCGCCTTATTTTTCACGTTGTTCTTTAGTTTGCGAAGATACATCTCGAATGGGTACATCTATCTATACTGCACTAGGCTAGCATTTTTCTCTTCATACGCTAGATGAACGGGCAGATGCTCCATCGAGTCAAAAAAAATAAAGGGAAGATCAGTTCCAGTTGACACAATATTAACCGAATATCACATTCAAGTCAACTCATATCTTCGGTGCGAATGACTGCTGACGCGAGATCCTTGAAAAACAGGCTCAATTCGGTTAGAGCCTTCCACATATTCAGAGGAAGCAGTTCACGAAAGGCTATTGGTATCAACCTCTGCATGAATACATGAAATCATGACTCTTCATCCTGATCAAACGCGATTCCTTCTGGTCGATGCAACACCACAAATTTGATGTGTACCTATCTGGAAATCAAAGAGATTTGACCCAATCACAAACGGTAGCTTTTGACAGCTTATCAAGTGTGTAATAGGCTTTATGACACTTTTCTGACCCATCTGGAGCCAACTCTGAACGATTACAATACTCATTCAACTCTTCCCTATATTTATGCGTGTCCTTGTTCTTCCCTTTAACATTCATCACCGTATTGAAAACATTGTCAAACAATCTTTCTCGATATGCATAACATCTAAATTGTGGGGAATTAGATTTGTCCTCCAATATGGCAGATCCCAGAAGATGCTTCATTTTCTCCAACCAGACGTTCGGGATATTTGCGCATTAACGAGTGCTGCATCCAGTTCAGTGACTTTCAGAAGCCCCAATCTTTCTATTTCTACCAAAACTTCTGTTGCTGAGCGCACTTCCGGCGGTGGAGTCTCGATAGATCTTCTTTTTCAATAACACCATCTTTTCGAAAACGGTGTTCACACTCAAGGAATTTTTGGTGATTGTCGAACCACGATTCCTTCTCACTGCACTTAAGAGTGAAGGCGTCTGACCGTTCCATACAGTAAGGACAAGTTGTTCAACCTACCATACTCCATCCGGATAACATAGAATACGCAGGAAAATCGCTAATTATCCACATAAGGGCTGCTCGCAATTAAAAATTTTGTTTCTTAAATATATCGTACGAGGGAGCTCCAAAGTCCACAAATGATTTAAATTGGCGATTAAAGATTGCAGAAACACATCAAGTTTTTATTTCGGATTTTTGGCCCTGGTACAAGAACGCTCAGGAACATGATCTGCTCTTTCATGCACATCCAAGGAGGCAAGTTGTAGGGTGTAACTATGACGTGCCACGATGAATATTGTGTACCAAAACTTCCAAATGGTTGAAAAACATCTGTACAAAGACCCCAATATCACGCTTTTGAGCCTCAGGGTTCAGCGACTCTTCCATATCGGCAACCACGTCAAAATTGGGACCAGCTGCATCTTGAACCATATTAATGTACGCGTTTGATGATTCTTCAGAAGGGATGTAAGAGGTTCCTCTAGCATGAGAATCGTGATGGCGTCCAGAAGTGACGAGCCGACTTTCTCCATGGTAAATCCATCTATAGTAATTCGGCTCGAACCCGTGTCTAACCAAGTGGTACTTGATCTCATCAACGTCGAGGTAATTATTATTCCTACATCTGCTATGATTAAAAGGACATTTCAGCTTTTGTGTGTCCTTATGAGCAGAATGTAGTTGCACAAATTCAAAAAAACTCTCGACTCCATCCACGAATTGTGAGTATAAATAACCATTGTTAATTTGCTTGTACATCCAACTACGATCGAAACTCATCCTAACATCGTACGGTTGTTATATTGATTTATCGAAAATCGGGCAGCATGAGGGTGACTAGAGAATGATTAGATTTTTTGGTAAGGCCCTATCCCATTCGAAAACGTGATTTCCTGTAGTACAACATCTTAGTATATTAATTTTTGTTGACTAATAATTTCGGCAGCATCTCCCTTTAGTTCTCTAAGTACATATATATTGCAGTGCACTCGAGAACATAAGATAGATACTGAACCAGAATTTATATAATCAACAAAAAAAATATATAGATAAGATAAGCCATATTACAATCACGCTCTCAAACTGTCCAAAAAGTGGAAAAATCGGGATTTAGTATCGAATTCTCTATTCGATACTAAATCCCAAACAAGTCTAAGGTATATTGTTTAGAGAGAATGTATTTTTGATCGAAACTATTTTAAACTCCGTTATTGGAGGGACGAAACCTCCTCGGCCGGCGTCGTAAAACACGTCCTCACAGACGTATACATTAAACAATAAATCACATCAATTAAACAAAAACTACAAAATAATATATATGATAAACACAGCATGCAAGTACCGATCACCACGGTATTTCACCACCACCATCACAAACAATTTAAAATATTTTGAAAACCACCATCATTTTTTAAAATAATTTTGAAAACCGTTATTGGAGGGACGGAACCTCCCGGCCGGCGCCGTACACCATGTCATCACCGACGTCTTCCAAAACCAATCACAACATCAAGCATTCACATTCAAACCATAACAACAAACCATAACAAACATTAAGTTAACATCCATGTACCAATCACCACGGTATTTCACCACCATCATCGAATACACTTTAAATGATAATTGCATAATTGAACTCTTAACGAACACTAACAAGCACTAATTATATAATTATTCCTAATTTGAACCCCAATTATGTAATTATTCCTAAATTGAACCCTAATTAATAATTATTTCTAAATTGAGCCCTAATTTATAATTATTCCTAAATTTAACCCTAATTACGTAATTATTCCTAAATTGAACCCTAATTACATAATTATTTTTAAATTGAACCCTAATTTTATAATTATTCCTAAATTTAACCCTAATTACGTAATTATTCCTAAATTGGAACCTAATTGTAAATTAATTCTAAATTGGACCCTAATTACATAAATAATCCTAAATTTAACCCTAATTGTAAATTAATTCCTAATTAACCCAATTTTAAAACTCTAATCACTAACAAATACTAAACCCTAATCTTCAAAATTAATTATACAATAATTTCATCACAACAAATATATACAAAATATAAAAAAAATACAAATCCACAAAAATAATAAAAAATATAAAATAAAAAATGGTAATATAAAAAAAAAAAGGGCAACTTACCTTGGAGGAGCAGGCGGCGGCGGAAGCTGGAGCGGAGCAGGCAGCGACGGAGGTGGAGGCTGGACCTCGGAGCGGCGGCGGCGGTGGATGATAGGCCTTGAAGCGACGACGCGGCGGTTTGGAGGCTACACACGACGGCGGGTTGGAGACTAGACGCGACGGTCTTCTCGGTGGCGGTGGTCGACGACGACGATCTTCTCGATGCTGCGATTTTGAAATAAAAGAAGAAACGAGGCAGTGGGCTTGCCCGCTGCATTTTTAGGGCTCGCGACTGATTCAAGCCTTTGTGTTGCCTACTTATAAATTTTTATTAGTAATTTAATAGCTTGCCCGAGAACGGGGTCGCGTGTAGGTTGGCAAAGTTTACTCGAGTCCATGAACATACAACCGGAATCTGAATAGTTTGTCCAGTCACAAGTAACTTGTACAAACTAGGGGGTTGATTGTTTGATTATCTAAGGAATTGAAACACATGAACATAAATTATAACTATGTAATTTAATTCAGCAACTTAGAGCATGTGAATTCTAGAAATTAATCTAAGAACTCAACAAAATCACTAGCATAGTCGAAAAGCAATTTATCTAAGGCATAAGATAAACGGAACGAATTATCTAAGCACGAATAACAACCAAACATTAATTAAACTAAAGATTAGGAATCAAAATACCAAACGTATCTTAGGTTTGAAACATGAAATGATGCTAGAACAATTATTGAAAAGCTACTACTTAAACTCATAAATTAAACTAAGAAAGCAATTAAAGAGTTTAGAGTACTTATTGAACTTAAGAAATTGCAGAAAATTCTCCAGATAATCCGGATAGATTGCGTAGATCTTGGCCGAAGAACGAATCACGAACTAACGAGTAGAACTTGGAACTCGTGATTCTTGAATCTCCGATCTTGATCGTTTATGGATGTTACGGTGTAATGTTTTTCAACCGACAGACTGTAATTAATGTTGTAGTGGTATCTCGTGTATATGGTGTGTCTCGTGTACGGACTTAAAGAAGGGTCTTATAGTTTTCACTTGTCTTGGAGCATAAGAAACTCTAAAATCCATTTCTGGGTTGTCACGTCGACGTCGCATCGACCGACGCGAGCTGGGGCTCGGCGTCGACGCGATTGGTGAGCTCGTGTCGACAGGGCATGGGCATCGACCGACGCACCCTTGGATCGACGCTTCAGAGAGTTGCGTCGTCTTGAGAGTCGACCGACGCACTCTTAGATCGACTCTTCAGAGAGTTACGTCGTCTTGGAGTCGACATAGTGTCGACCGACGTGGGCAGAGTCGCGTCGACGGAGCGTCGACGCCTACGTCGATCAATGCAGCTTCGCCGCATGTCTCATTTTCTCGATCTTTCTACTACTTATTCACCGGAAAGTTCGTTCTTGACTCTCGAACATCAAACTTCATCTAATTACGTGCTGAACTCTTCCGGTTACTTAGCTATAAAGTGAAAAACCACAAATAATAACTCATTTGCATCAATCTAGATCAAAAAGCGGTAAAATAAGCTGGAAGAAATATACGAATTTAAGCTCAAACTACCCAACTTATACCAAAAACAATAAGAAAAATAAACTAAAATACTAATAAAAATAAGGATAAATATGCATTAATCAGCGACCGAGGGGACGATGCCCTCGGAAAAGCCGAGGGCAATAAAACCCTTTGGTTTTTGTTAATTATTATTTTTATTTAAAACAAAACCGAGGGCTTGGAAATGCCCTCGGAAAAAACCAAGGGCCCAGCCCTCCCCTTGGGTCAAAACCACCCTACGTGCCTAAGATGATAGGACTTGTTTCATTTTTTTACGATTTTTCTATTTTTCTCGATTTTTATTTTTTTAAAAAATACGAGGGGCACTATTTCCCCTCAGAAAAAACCGAGGGTAGGACTGGGCCCTCAGTTTTTTCTGAAGGAAAATAGTGCCCCTCGTATTTTTAAAATAAAAAAACCGAGAAAAATAGAAAATGCGTACTTAACTATCGACACACATTTCTCGTAGTTCTGAGACACAGAGACGCACCCCTCCCCACCCCATTCGTAAAATGATAGGATCAATTTTTATTTTTTACGAATTTTTTATTTTTCTTGATATTTTTTGAATTTTTATTTAAAACTAGAAAAAAAAATAGAAAACGCGTACTTAACGATCGAAACCCGTTCCTCGTGCATCCACGACATTGAGACGCACCTCTTACCCCCTCGGCAAAATCACGACGCTTCGTCGCTTCGCATTTCCAACCGAACAACTTGATCGATCGATCGATCGTATCATGGTTGTTGGTTGAATTACACGACACATGTGAATATGCACATGATTGTTGATATCTTTCAATCGAAATTCGGTCAAAACCACCCCACGTGCCTAAGATGATAGGATTTGTTTTATTTTTACGATTTCTCTGTTTTTTTTATTCTTTTTTATTTTTTCATTTAAAAAAACCGAGGGGAGGTTTTTCCCTATGAAAAAACCTAGGGAAAATAGTGCCCCTAGTTTTTTTTAAATAATAAACATCAAAAAAAATAGAAAATGCGTATCTTACGATTGACACTCGATCCTCGTGGTTCCGTAGAAAAAGATGTTGACCCATCCCTATACACACGTTTTAGAAAAAAAATCATCTAGTAAATTTTGTGAATCACAATTCAATAAAATATAAATCTCATCCACATACTTGTGTGGATTGTAAGTTTTGTGAATTACAATTCAATAAATAAATTAATGATAATTGACGTTATATAAGAAATTACAAATATCAAAATATTATGAATCATTTAAAAAAACTATAAATACAATTATTTATAACTTGTTTATATTTTTATATTGGAAAAGTAAAAGAGAATTATTGGTAAAATATAATAAAAGAAAAAATCTTAAATTTAGTAAAATATAATAAATTTTTTTTTTAATTAGATAGATATTAAACTCGGATGACTCATAAGCAAATGAAGTACCATAAATTTTTTTTATCAAAACATACAAAGCATACGATATTCTTTTTTTTTATTTTTTCATTTAATAAAACTGAGGGGACACATATGCCCTCGGTTTTTTGTAAATTATTATTATTTTTTTTTGTTTTCAAAAAACCGAGGGGACGATAATCCCCTCGGAAAAAAACCGAGGGGACATGAACATAAATTAAAACTATGTAATTTAATTCAGCAACTTAGAGCATGTGAATCCGAGAAATTAATCTAAGAACTCAACAAGATCACTAGTATAATTGAAAAACAATTTATCCAAAGCATAAGATAAACGGAACGAATTATCTAAGCACAAATTACAACCAAACATTAATTAAACAAAAGATTACGAATCCAAATACCAAAAGTATCTAGGGTTTGAAACATGAAATGATTCAAGAACAATTATTGAAAAGTTACTACTTAAACGCATAAATTAAACTAAGAAAGCAATTAAAGAGTTTAGAGTACTTATTAAACTTATGAAATTGCAGAAAATTCTCCAGCTAATCCGGAGAGATTGCGTAGATCTTGGCCGAAGAACGAATCACAAACTAACGAGTAGAACTTGGAACTCGCGATTCTTGAATCTCCGATCTTGATCGTTTATGGATGTTACGGTGTAATGTTTACGAGTCGAGGACAGTAAGTAGTGTTGTAGTGGTATCTCGTGTATATGGTGTGTCTCGTGTATGGACTTAGAGAAGGGTCTAATAGTTCTCACTTGTCTTGGAGCATAAGAAACCCTAAAATTCATTTCTGGGCTGTCACGTCGACGTCGCATCGACCGACGCGAGCTGCGGCTCGGCGTCGACGCGTCCAGTGCTCTCGTGTCGACAGGGCATGGGCATCGACCAACGCATCCTTGGATCGATGCTTCAGAGAGTTGCGTCGTCTTGAGCCTCAACCGACGCACTCTTGGATCGACTCTTCATAGAGTTACGTCGTCTTGAAGTCGAAATAGTGTCGACCGATGTGGGAAGAGTCGCGTCGACGCCTGCGTCGATCGACGCAGCTTCGCCGCACGTCTCATTTTCTCGATCTTTATGCTACTCTTTCACCACAAAGCTCATTCTCGACTCTCAAACATCAGACTTCATCTAATTACGTGCTGAACTCTTCCGGTTACTTAGTTATAAAGTGAAAAACCACAAATAATAACTCATTTGCATAAATCTAGATCAAAAAGTGGTAAAATAAGCTGGAAGTAAAAATATACGAATTTAAACTCAAACTACCCAACTTATACCAAAAAAAAATTAATAAAAATAAACTAAAATACTAATAAAAATAAGGACAAAGATGCACTAATCAACTACCGCAAGCTTAATTGGTTTGTTCGTCCTCGAACGAACGATAGATTCAAAGTATTACGAGAAATGAAAATCAGTCCAAAGTATTACGATAATTTTGAAAATATAGATTTATGCAACGCAACTTCAAACACTCCACCTCAATGCATTGTCGCTCCAAAATCGAATTCATGCATCCTCATAAGGATAATATATAGGGTTTACGCTCAAAGTACTCGAGTATTTACTGCGTGGGACGTGTTTACACTCAAATCATACAAATACAAGCACAATAAACAAGCACCAAAAATCAATCTCTTTTCAATCACAAATGAAGTGTGTTATCAAACTAAGAATCGAAAAAGGTCTTTCCGGGTTGTAATGTAAGGCTTTTTGGACGGGTATGGAATGTATATAAGTCATGTGGCTAACTCACGATCTAACGTGATCAATAACGCACTCAACTAGTCTAGTCACGAAGCAAATTTTCTTCACCTCATTCAAAAACAAAAACCTTACTAAGAACTCATAACATAGCCTTTAAACATAGGCTATTCCCCAACTCGATACTCTAATCCGACTTGTAGCTCAACCACTTAATCATAATTGAAGCTTATTACATGCTTCTTTTTACAACTCAACTCTTGCCTTTTAAACATAGGCTCATCAGCGAATAATCAATAAAACACAAGCCTTTATAAACGTGTAGGCAATTTCATAACTCGATCCACCATCCTTTTCCCTTTCTTTTATTTTATTCCCCTTAAATTTATTTTTGAAGGGGTCTCCTTTTTTTTGTTGAAGGACGGTGATCCTAAATACAATAATTCATAAATCCCTATAAAATCCCCAAACACTAATAACCAGAAAAATGGCGAACTCCTACCCCACGCTTTTATTGGGTTGGCAGGGTTGACTCGTAATACACATGGCTATAGGCATGGATTATCTGGCTATGAAGGGCTCATTCGGAATTTATAGTGGCTAAAATATATGGATATGGCCGGATTGGGGTTTTATTTGTGCCTTATCCTCATTTTCAAAGTCAACTACACACAGCGGTTTCAAAGAGATCTCAAATCAGAAACTCATTTTGCGAAATCGATTGCGTGCAAGTACCATTTTATAATATATAAATAATAATTTTGAAAAATTTATGCACGCTCAAAAGACAAAAACATCAAATCGTTCATAGCTAACTTCGACAGGCACGCCATACAAACACAATTCAACGCAGAAATAGCAATCAATCACACATAAAAATTTAAATTGCACACAATTTTCATACTCAACCATCCCCCCCTCTAAAAACTCGGCAATCCCCTGATTGCCATAAATAAAAAATAAATAAATCAAAAGTGGATAGGAGTAGGAAAAACTTTCCTGAAATTTGATGGTCGAATTTTCCCAATTGAAGTCGTGCAATTTCCAGTATCTAGCGTCTTGTGATTGATTTGTCCTTGAAACAAAACATCCGAAATACAACAAATAACAAATAAACGTAAAAATAATAAAATAAAATAGCGTTCATCAGCAATAATAAAGCACAGTAAATCACTGCCACGGCCCCTCAGCAAGCGGCGGAGCAAGAGCCCACTGTCCCATCTAACGAATCAGGGATGACCATCGGTTAGTGCCAGAATGCATCGATCGACGTGCACCATCGATGCCGCCGATCATCGATAACAACCATCGACCACCGTGCGCTTCCTGCCTAGCGTCGACGCCGAGAGCAGGTGGCGTCGACCGACGCACACGTCTGTGTCAAAATTGTCACTTTGTTTTCATACTGCTAACCTCACCGCTAAATAATCGTTAACCATGGATAAACTTCACAACTCGCGAGAAAAATCAAAAATGTCCATGGTACAACCGAAGAAATATTTAAAGATGAGGGACGTGCGGAATTTTTTTTTTATTAATGCTGATTTGACACACTTAAACAACCAAATAAAATTAAAATAGCGAGAAAATAAACAGGATAGAATAGGAGGACAACCCAATGACTCGATAATGGAGAAACTTAAATAAATAGCTAGTGGCAACGTACTACGAATCTAAGGGGATCCATTGCGCAAATTCTCTAGCGCGGAAATCTTCTTGCTAGCGTCGTCCAAACACTGCTTCCAATATCCTATATTCCATTTGTTTTCCGTGTTCCCCTCTTTTAGATCCCTTATTTGGGCCTCCAGCTCTTCAATTCGGTGTAAGAGCGCGAACTTTTCCTCGCGAATGTCATAGTTTTGTCGTAAGAGGGTTATCCCATCCAGCACCACCTTATCTAATTCGTAATCTTTCTCCTCTAGGCGCTTGTCCCTAATGGCGATCTCATTTGCAAACCCAGCTTCGTTCCACAACATCTCATTATTTTCCTTGGATAATTTCGCAATCGTCTCTCTAGCTCTGAGAAGTTCATCGCGAGCTCGTTCATGGACATGTCACGCTCATCAAGGTTCTCCCTCCTTTGCTCGAGATCATGATTTATACCCCTCAAATCTCTGATGGTGGTCCTTAGTTGGAGATTCATGTCCAATAATCCCGCGTTTATTTCCCCTACATCCCTCAATTGACCCTTTAGTGTGTCTATCTCGAGGGTGTAATGGACCTCGTCCATTCGACATCCACCAACCGTGTCCTTCATCTTTTCGACTTCAACTTGCATCTAGTCCAATTCTTCTTCGTGCTCCTTCCTCAACATCCACCTATTTTCATGGTTATTAGTGGCTTGTGGAATTGGCCTCATGGTGTTGGAAGTCTTGTAAAAATAAATTATTTGTATATGGAGGTTTAGAACACAAGAGAATTATGAAATAAAGAGTGCACGGGGTTGGTTTTTATAGGAATCATTAAATCTTGAAAATAGGAGTCCTAGATTTACCCAGATTTCAAATAAGGTAAGAGATATTAAGTTTCCTAATCTATTTATAACTCTCTTAAGGTAATTAGATTTAGACTCCAAAACCAACCAAATTTCGTGCAAAAAATTACCAAAAACTCACTCACCTATTGGGAATAAAATTCCCAAAAATCGCAGCCCAAAATTACCAATTTTTGCGCAACCGGGCGACGCAAGCTCGCAGGCCGCGTCGACGTGGTCGGTGCGTTGGCTACCAAATTGAATTTCCTATTTTCCGTTCCACGAATTCATCCTTCCTTGACAATAAATCCTGTTACACAAACGTACACAAATAAAAATAGAAAAAGAGAAATAACCAAAAAGAAATACAAGGGTTAGAAAAGAAAATGGATTGGGTTGCCTCCCAAGAAGCTCATCTTTTAACGTCGCTTGCTCGACATGAGTTTTCTTGATTAATTTGCAGTTGGGGGCGGGTACACTATCTCCAACATCTCACGATCTTGACTCGTTGCCTCCCCATCGCGATATAGCTTAATGCAGTGCCCGTTGAAACGTTGCATCCTATTTTTCGTCGTAAAGGGTGACTGCTCCAAATTCGTTGATCTCTTTAATCACAACGGGCCACTCCATCTTGACTTCAATTTCCCTAGAAAAAGTTTCAATCTTGAGTTATAAACTAGAGCCAACTTACCTACCTCCAAGTGCTTGTTAACGAGTCTTCGGTCGTGGTGTATTTTCATCATTTTCTATTGCCTCCATGCGTCATCATAAGACTCGTTTCTTATTTCCTCAGGCTCAGTCAGCTCTGTTTTCCTATACTCGCCCGCCTCATCATAGTTCATGTTTAGCTTGCGAATGGCCCAACTAGCTCGGTGCTCTAACTTAACGGGCAAATGACATGCCTTCCCATAGACGAGCCGAAAAGGACTCATACCCAGCACTATCTTATAGGCCGTTCGATATGCCCATAGTGCGTCGATAAGTTTAACCGCCCAATCCTTCCGACTTGGTCCAACTGTCTTTTTGAGGATGGCCTTTAATTGATGATTGATCGTTTCTACCTGCCCAGACATTTGAGGGTGGTATGGCGTGGCTACCTTGTGCCGGACCCCATACTTTGTCATCAACCTTAAAAAGGCGCGATTGCAAAAATGACTTCCTCCATCACTTATATTGATTTCGGCACCCCGAATCTACTAAAAGTATTTTCTTGGAGAAATTTGAGGATGACCTCTACATTGGACCTTCTAGTGGGTATCTCCTCAACCCACTTCGATACGTAGTCGACTCCGACAAGAATATACTCAAAATCCCCACTCTTAGGAAAGGGTCCCATAAAATCTATCCTCCATACGTCGAAAATCTCCACTACTTGATTAGGTACTTGCGGCATTTCGTCTCGCCTCCCTATGTTACTAGTTCGTTGGCAATTATCGCACGACTTATAATATTCGAATGCATCGGCCAATATACTCGGCCAATAGAACCCAGCTTGTAGTACCTTGAATGCCGTCTTTTGAGCTCCAAAATGCCCTCCATGATCATGGAAAAATTGCAGAATGCTCCCCATTTCATCGTTTGGAATGCACCTTCTGTTGAGTCCATCTTTACAGTGCTTGAACACATAGGGATTATCCCAAAAGTAGTCCCTGCATTTATTCAAAAATTTCTTCCGTTCTTGGTAGGATAAATGGTTAGGTGTAATCTTCAAAGCAAGATAATTTACAATATCAGCATACCAAGGAGTAGTTAATTGCTCAACATTAAACGCATTTTCATAAGGAAACAAATCATTAATTTTGCCTTCGTTTTCCTCAATTAACATCCTAGATAAGTGATCAGCTACTATGTTTTCACAACCTCGTCTATCTTTTATTTCCACATCAAATTCTTGCATCAATAATATCCACCTAATAAGACGTGGTTTACTATGTGGTTTAGAAAATAAATGACGCAGCGCAGCATGATCCATATGTACGACTACCTTCGATCCAACAATATAAGATCTGAACTTATCAAGTGAGAATACAACTGCCAGTAATTCTTTGTCAGTAGTGGTGTAATTATGTTGGGCGTCGTTAAGCATGTAACTTGCAAAATAAATCACCCAAAGCAATTTATCCATACGCTGCCCTAAAACGGACCCCACCGCTTCATTAGAAGCATCGCACATTATTTCGAAAGGCAGAGTCCAATCAGGCGCAACGACTACAGGGGCAGAAGTAATGCTCTCTTTTAGCTCATTAAATGCATTCATACACTCTTCATTAAAAATAAAAGGAGTGTCTAAAGTCATCAATTTGCATAGTGGACGACTTATTATTGAAAAATCTTTGATAAAACATATATAAAAACCTGCATGACCAAGAAAACTCCTAATTACCTTAACATCATGAGGGGGCGGAAGGGTTTCGATTACATCAATTTTAGCTTTATCAACCTCCAGCCCCTTATTAGAAACAACATGACCCAAAACAGTACCAACTTTTACCATAAAATGGGATTTCTTCCAACTCAATGTTAAATTCTTCTCAATGCAACGTTCTAAAACCTTCGACAAATTAGACAAACAATTCTTAAAAGACGAACCAAAAATTGAAAAATCATTCATAAATACCTCAAGAAAATCATCAACAAAATCCGTAAAGATAGAAAGCATGCACCTTTGAAAAGTCGCTGGTGCATTCCATAGTCCTAAAGGCATTCTTCGAAAGGCAAAGAAGCTGAAAGGGCATGTGAATGTCGTCTTGCTTTGATCTTCCGGAGCGATGGCTACTTGTTAATAGCCCTAAAGGCCATCCAAAAAGTAATAAAATTCGTGTCCGGCAAGCTTTTCGATAAGTTGGTCTATGAACGGCAGAGGAAAGAGATCCTTGCGAGTTGCCGCATTTAATTTGCTATAATCAATACACATACACCATCCAGTGGTCAGCCGGGTTGGAACTATCTCGCCTTTTTTATTTTTGATTATGGTGATGCCTCCTTTCTTTGGAACTACATGGATTGGGCTCACCCACTTGCTGTCAGAAATAGCAAAAATAATCCCTTCATCTTTAAGATTCAAAATCTCTTTCTTGACCACCTCGTAAAGTGTTGGCGTTAGTCTCCATTGACTGTGTCTCACAGGACTAGCATCGTGTTCTATCTCAATTCGGTGCATGCACGTAACAGGGCTTATCCCCTTGATGTCGCTGATGCTCCATCGTATGGCTTTTTTGTGAGTGCTCAGTATTGCTATCAATTCTTTCTCTTCATGTTCCGCTAATGCTGAATATATGATGACGGGTTTTATTTCGTTGGGCTTGAGAAAAACATACTTTAAATGACTTGGTAGTGGTTTTAACTCTACTTTCGGCCCAAGCTCAGGTGCATTAGCAATTTCACACAACTCTTCATCAAAATACTTAATTCCTTCATAATCCTCGGTGATTTTATTAAAATCTATATACAACATTTCTGCCACCCTGCTTAAAAATTCTGAGTCGTCCTCGATGCTTGACTCATCAAGCGCAGTGATCCCCTTGAGTTCGCGGATGCAAGACGCAATAGGATCAATAAACAAAAAGTCTTCATGCATGAGTAGAGAGGGAGTCTTGTAGATATCTTTAATCGAGAATGTGACGGTCTCTCCCAAAACAGATAAGGTAATTCTCCCTTTGTGCACGTATATCAGCGTATGAGAGGTGGACATGAACGGTCGTCCTAGCAAGATAGTATGCTCTGATTTGTACATATTTGTATGTGATTTTCGTGTATTTTTGCATCGTGTGTTGTGTGCTTTTACGTGTTTTAGGTTTATCTTTTTATCATTTTTCTTCCTTTTAATGTTTTCCTTATCGTTTTGTGTTTAATGTATTTTTACTTTATTTTATATGAAATAATCTAACTTTATTTATTTTGGTGTTATATCTCGAGAAGACGAAGATTGGATAAGCAATGTGCTGTGCTGACACTGGGTACCAGTCTGACACTGGGTTACCCAGTGTCCGAGTCATGCTGACATTAGCTGCCGCAGCCTGGCTCGCGTCGACTGACCCACCGTCGACGCAAAGGTTCTGAAGCGTCGATCCTAGGCCCGTCAGTCGACGCACTGTCAACGCTACGCCCGCGTCGACTGACGCACCATCGACGCAAAGGTTCTGAAGCGTCGATCCTAGGTGCATCGATCGACGCTCTGCCTTGTCAACGCGTGCACCTGGCCCGCGTCGACTGACGCACCATCGACGCTCCGGCAGTTTGAGTAGTTATTTTCAAAAAATCTATAAAAGCTGGTGGTTTTCTTCGTTTTCAGGGTGCTGGAACTTGGGGGGAAGGTCCAAAATTGCAGAAAACCCTAGGTTCTTGCCACCTTTCAATCACAAGCATGTTTCGGGTTGATGATTCGAAGATAGCAAGTTCGAGTCGTCATTTCCTCATTTGTTCTTCATCTTTGTTTTACTTCTTAGTATTTTCGTTTTAGTCTCTTAGATTTTAGATGTTATTTTAGTTTTTCAGACTTTAGATGTTAGATAGATAGTTCGTAGTTCGTAGTTTAATTTCTCGTTTGAACTTCATGACTATTCTCGTTAATTTCGTAAGCTTTCATTTCCTTGTTGGTGATGCTTGGTAATTTTCGGGTTTTAAATGCTTAAGTTCTCGTTTTTAATTGCTTGACGTTTAGAATAACATGAGCCTTCTTTTAATTACTGAAATTATGATTTTGATTATGTTTATGCTTGTTGGCTAAGTTTATCAGTCTAGTGTGCCTAGGGTCATTTAGAACCATCGGGAGTGACAACCCGATCGTGGAGACGATTCCGGCGCACTAGACCCTCGTTTTCATTAATCGGTTTTAAAGCTTTCAATTTTATTGCTCGTAGATGTTAGAAAACCCCAAACCTTATTTGATCGCGTGTTTAGTTAAGTTTTATTTTTGTTTCTATGTACGTAAAATTGAACACTGGAATTGTTTCCGATTTGTCTTCCTTGTGATTCGACTCGAGTCAGCTTATCGCCTACAATAGCTCCGTTCTCTTGCGGACGAGCTTTTCATTTTTAAACGCGAAAAAGTTCAAATCAAAATTTGGCGCCATTGCCGGGGAAGGCTAAAGGGTACGATTTTTGGTGTTTGCTTTTATTTATTTTTGTTCGTATTCTTATTTGTTTGTTTGTGTTAGTGTTTGTTTGTGAATTTTGTTTTTGTTTCTTTTTGTTCTTGTTGGTACATTTAATCTCGTTTGTTAAGTATTGTGCTTTGTAGCCAAACTTTGACGATTCGAGATTTTAGAACTGAAGATGGAAAACTATCGTTCGAGTTCGCCATATAATGACATATACACTCCACCTTTTGATGAAGAGATGTTTTGCCCAACGTCCGATTGGCGTGGGTTTCGACCGGCAATTCCTTTGAGTCTTGCAATGCAGGAGTACGATTTAGACGAGTTTTACCTCGAGCAACTCCCAATTTTTCATGGATTTCCAAGCGAAGACCCGCTCCATTTCATCCGAGAGTATGAAGCTATAACCGACACATTCACTCTTTTCGGACTTACATGGGATCAAGTGATGATGAGGCTTTTTATATTCACGTTAAAGGATCAGGCGAGTGAATGGTTGGAAAATCTAGAGCCTGATTCCTTCAAAGTGTGGGATGCAGTAGTGGATCAGTTCATGGGGTCGTTCTACTCGTCTGAATAGGTCCCACCTTCAGTTTCTTATAATTCGAGCTTAAATGATCCATATGCTTCGATTAATCACTTCGATCACACCCCATCACAAAGTTTCTATTACCCGACCTTTAATGAGAATTCTTATAATCCGGGTTTGGAACCTTTTTCCACGGGATATGATTCGTATGATCCACCTGATTCTGATTCTTCGAGCTACGACCCGTTTCCTCTTCTTACATCAAACTCTTATGTTTCGAGTTTCGAGCAATTTTTTCCCAAAACCACATATCACGATTCGAGATATAATGATCCGTGTGCTCCTTGCGAATCATATTATTATACCCCGAGCTATGATTTTTATCCTTTGTCTCATTCGTGTATTCCTAATGATGAAACTCGAGTTGAGGTAGATCGACCTCATTTTGACGAGGTGACGTTATTTGATGTGGTAGAGCCTACCGTGGATGTTTGTTCGGAAAAGGTTTGTAAAGCGGCTGAGATCGAGGAGTTAGTTGAGATCGCCCCCCTTGCGATTTTTGATGACACCATGGATACAAGTGTGGGGGTGTTGCCATTGGAGTTCCGGGAGGATGTTGGAGATTCGAGCCTCCCGGCTCTTGGTGAAGAAGGTTGAGTTATGATGCTGATTTTGGAGGAGAGTGAGACTATTGAGTCGTATTTTGATCCACCCGAAGATTTATTGAAATTTGATCTTGAGGTGGTTGACGAGATAGTCAAGAAGGTGCCCGATCACCCCATGCTACAAGTGCCATTTGACATATTTGAGGTGATCGATTATTCGCATTTTCGACCTCCGAAGCTAGTTGGAGTGTTCGGCATCTCGGGACGTGATTTTTATGCCCGCCTTGGTGATTATCATCGCCAATTCTTTTTTCTAGAAAATACCAAGGCGTGGTATGACCGTCATTTATTTTTAGACCCGGGATGACATCGAACGTGGAAGTCGTCAAGCTAGAGACGTTAATCAAGCACTTCTTGGGAGGTAACCCAAGTATTTTAACTTAATTTACTTTTGTGTGTTTTTATTTCTTTTCGTTTCAGGTTCCCCTCGACTTTGAAGCCAGTTAGATGATCTTGGATGCTCAAATCATCATCACGAGCGCGATTTCAGGGACGTATCTCTCCTTCTTTTATCTTTTACCATACTTTGCTTAATCTTTCATTTCATACAATGTGGACATTGTATGGTTTAAGTGTGGGGGAGTTTGTCCTTGGTTTGGTTAGTAAATCTTTGTATGCTTTCTTGTGGTTGATTTGAGTTGTGTGTATTGTTATTGATTGGAACCTTAACGAAGTGACGTGGTTAGATGATTTGGTTAGGATATTTAGACTTCCGTTCGAACAATAGTGTAATTATGGGGAATGAAGTGTAAATAATCTATGAAGTGTCTTGTCTCTTGTTCTATTCATGTTTCGTTCTTCAGAGTCAAATACTCTCTATTAGCCCTGTTTTCCGATACCCTCTATAGGATTTTATGTAATTTTTTGTTTTTATTTTGGAGACGTTAAAACTCCACGTGCAAAGTTAAAAAATATTATCAGTTGCACTTAGCAACATAAGATTGGAGTCAATGAACTCTCGTTTGTGAATTATGTAAATTATGTTCGTTTAGTACCTTATCTCTTTAGGTACTCAAAAAAAAAATTAAAAAAATAAAAAAAAGAAAAACAAAAGAAAAACAAAAAACAAAAAATAAAAAGAAAAAAGAAAAAAAAAGAAAAGAAAAAGAAAGAATAAGTACAAGAAGACAAAACCTTGTACGAGTTGAGTTCTTATTTTTATTTCTTAGATTATTTTGTTAAAGAGGTGTATAGATGACTGGGTTAGTCGGGTGACGATTTGATGGTTTGAATAGAGATAGACTTTGGCCGAGGCATGGATGGGTGACGTACATGGAGGTTAACTCGTTATTTTTAAGTGTTCGGAAGCTAGTCTAAATCTCTTATCTCAACATTATCGTGTCGTCCTTTTAGTCGATCTAATGCATTAACTTCTTGAATCATATGGATGCATTAGTAATTAAGTCATCGGGTAATTAGCTTTTCCTTGTCTACGTCTAGATTAGATTTTCTTGAGGACAAGCAAAAAGCTAAGTGTGGGGTAATTGATTTGTACATATTTGTCTTTGATTTTCGTGTATTTTTGCATCGTGTGTTCTGTGCTTTTATGTGTTTTAGGTTTATCTTTTTATCATTTTTCTTCCTTTTAATGTTTTTCGTCTCGTTTGGTGTTTAATGTGTTTTTACTTTATTTTATATGAAATAATCTAATTTTGTTTTATTTTGGTGTTATAGCTCGAGAAGACGAAGATTGGATAAGCAATGTGCTGTGCTGACACTGGGTACCAGTCTGACACTGGGTTACCCAGTGTCCGAGTCATGCTGACATTAGCTGTCACAGCCTGGCTCACGTCGACTGGCGCACCGTCGACGCACCGTCAACGCAAAGGTTCTGAAGCGTCGATCCTAGGCCCGTCAGTCGACGCACTGTCGAAGCTACGCCCATGTCGACTGACGCACCGTCGACGCAAAGGTTCTGAAGCGTCGATCCTAGGTGCGTCGATCGACGCTCTGCCTGGTCGACGCATGCACCTGGCCCGCGTTGACTGACGCACCGTCGACGCTCCGGCAGTTTGAGCAGTTATTTTCGAAAAATCTATAAAAGCTGGTGGTTTTCTTCCTTTTCAGGGTGCTGGAATTTGGGGGGAAGGTCCGAAATTGCAGAAAACCCTAGGTTCTTGCCACCTTTCAATCACAAGCATGTTTCGAGTTGAAGATTCGAAGATAGCAAGTTCGAGTCGTCATTTCCTCATTTGTTCTTCGTCTTTGTTTTACTTCTTAGTATTTTCATTTTAGTCTCTTAGATTTTAGATGTTATTTTAGTTTTTCAGACTTTAGATGTTAGGTAGATAGTTTGTAGTTCGCAGTTTAATTTCTCGTTTGAACTTCGTGACTATTCTAGTTAATTTCGTAAGCTTTCATTTCCTTGTTGGTGATGCTTTGTAATATGCAAGTTTTAAATGCTTAAGTTCTCATTTTTAATTGCATGACGTTTAGAATAACATGAGCTTGCTTTTAATTGCTGAAATTATGATTTTGATTATGTTTATGCTTGTTGCCTAAGCTTATCGGTCTAGTGTGCCTTGGGTCGTTTAGAACCATCGGGAGTGACAACCCCGATCGTGGAGACGATTCCGGCGCACTAGACCCTCGTTTTCATTAATCGATTTTAAAACTTTCAATTTTATTGCTCGTAGAAGTTAAAAAAACCCAAACCTTATTTGATCACGTGTTTAGTTAAGTTTTATTTTCATTTCTATGTACGTAAAATCGAACACCGGAATAGTTTCAGATTATTCTTCCTTGTGATTCGACTCGAGTCAGCTTATCGCCTACAATAGCTCCGTTCTCTTGCGGACGAGCTTTTCATTTTTAAACGTGAAAAAGTTCGATTCATGCTCCGTGCCTTCTTTTGTTACTTCACTGACATCAAGTATGACAAAATAAACTGGAATCACTAGTTCGCCCACTTGAACTAGTACGTATTCAACTATGCCAAGCAGTTGTCTTATCGATCGATCCACCAATTGCAGTCGCATAGTCGTTGGCCTCATTGCTCCCAGGTAAAATTCCTTATATAGTGAATAAGGCATTAAATTAATTCATGCGCCAAGGTCGACCATTCCACGTGCCGATTGCCCATTTCCTAAGGCGATTGTTATGCAAAAACTCCCAGGGTCTCTCTCCTTTTTGGGTAGTGGGCCCTTGCATATGGCGCTCACCTCCTTGGTCAATTCTACTCGTTGTGTTGTTTCCAATTGCAGCTCCCTTGCGGCTAACTCTTTGAAAAATTTAACGTACGCGGGCATCGTCTTGATTACGTCCAAAAGAGGAAGATTAACGTTGACGTTCTTCAGCAGATTATAAAGTTTCATGAACTTCTTGTTCTCTTTGGCTAGGCGCAGACGACTTGGAAATGAACTTCTTGTTCTCTTTGGCTAGGCGCAGACGTTCTTCAGCAGATTATATAGTAGGTGCTGATTGCTTGGGTTGCTGAGTTGGAGACTTGGTGGAATCGTCAACTGTTGTGGGAGTGGGGACTTGATTTGGAAACTTCCCTTTTAACGACCCCGGAATATAAGGATTTGGTGACTTGTTCATTTGGTCTACCGGTTTAGGGTCGTCGTTCGGGGGAGAATCCACATTTGGAATTTTTGTGACCTCTTCTTCCTCCTCTTCGATTCCATTATCTATCTTCTTTCCACTTCGTAAGATATGAACGGCGGAAGCTTGCTCTGGTTGGCTTGGAAATTTTCCTTTCTCATTTTCCGCCTTCGCCATAAATTTCGCCATTTGGCCCATCATTGTTTCTAATTTCTTCACACTTTTGGAAAGGTCATTCAAAATTTCTCCCTGCTTGTTAACTGGCATAGTTAGATTTGCGAGTCCGTCTCTATTTCTGATTGTTTCGGTGACTTGGTATTGCTGCCAAACTAGTAATTGATCGTTCGGTTGTAATGGAGCAGGCATTGGTCCAGTTGGTTGAGATTTGTTTGGTGGTGGTGGTGGTTGGTCATTTTGCGTAGGAATGATGTGTGGGTTTCCAGGGCCCCATTTTAGATAAGGAGAATTACGTTGCGCATTAAATTTAGTTGATGGTCTGTGCTCATAAGTTGGAATGTCTTGGTGGCGCATTTGTTCTTTGATGGCGTATGCCTCAGCCTCGCATTCGTCGTAACACACCATTTTGCACTTATCCACCAAATATCCTTGCTCCCCATAGCGGTTGCATGTCTCAATGGTCTCGTTGCTTGGCACCTCAGTCGCCTCGTTAACTCTTATCTTCCGTGGTCGAGAGCTTGTTTGCCTCGACTTCTAGCTCATCTTCTCTAACTGCTTGGCCTCCGTTGTGGTCAAGTATCCAAAATCTCCTCCAGCAGCTACTTCTACGTTATTTTTGTAGGAGTCCAAAAGCCCTTCGTATAAAAGTTGGTTCACCATTCCTGGGGAGTTGTGATGATGTGGGCAAGCTTGCAATAGAGACTTGAAATGTTCTCATGCTTCGTGAAGCAACTCCCCGTCTTGCTGGACAAAGTTGGCTATTTGTCTCCTAATGTGGCCCGTCGTCTGAGCTGAGTAATACTGATTAATGGATTTATCGCTAACCATGGGCTAGTCGATCAGAGATCTCGATTCTAGTGACAGTAGCCAAGATTTGACTTTATCCTTCATGCAGCTTGGAAAGCACACCATTTGAAGGTCTTCGTCATGGAGTCCCGGAGATGGGATCCTACTAACTTTGACATAAAATTCCTTGAGGAAAGTCAATGTATCTTCGTTGGCGAGGCCATGAAATGTCGGGAGGTTGTTGATTATATGAGGTTTTAGCTCGAAGTTTCTTTTAGTTCAACCCAACACAATGGCAGAACTATAGGAACCCACTTGAGGAGTCGTGAACTCTCTTTGTCTTGGCTCGCGCGCCCCCCTTTGGTGTCTCTCTTGATTATTAGGCCTCGCGTAGTTTCTATCATACTCGTTCCTCTCATCGTAGTTGTCGTTTGCGAGCCGGTCGTTAATCCACTCATCTCCATGATAAGATCTCTCAGAATAATCATCTTGGATGTGGTGGTGGCGATTTCTATTTCCTCCTCCTCGCTCTTCATTCTGGTCCATCATATTTCGTTGAATATTTTCCCAATACTCTCGAGGTTGTGTCGGTCTGTTGGGGTGAATTGGTTCACTTCTGTACTTGTTTCTTTGTCGTATAGGTGGGTTCTTTGGTGGTTGATCATTTTCGTTGTTGTGAGCAGGATTGTCTAGCCTCAACTTCGTCTCAGGAACTGGATCACAAACGAAATCAGTGGTGGCAGACGATTCGCTTTTGGATATGTGAGGAGGTCTCGCTTGATTGGATCAATGAATATTGCCAATGAATGGTGCAAGTTCGGTCTAAGTGATCTTCGACCTTGCATACACTCAACATAAAATTAAACGCATCGAATACAGAAAATAATTATACAAATAAACGGCTAAAAAGAAAATAAAACGAACAAACATATTTTTGAAACCTTTTCTATGTTCCCTGGCATCGGCGCCAAAATTTTGATTCAAGCCTTTGTGTTGCCTACTTTTAAATTTTTGTCAGTAATTCAATAGCTTGTCCGCAAGAGAACGGGGTCGCGTGTAGGTTGGCAAAGTTGACTCGAGTCGTCTCTCGAGGAACATACAATCGGAATCTCGAATAGTTTGTCCAGTCACAAGTAACTTGTACAAATAGGGTGGGGTGGTGGTGGTGGTGGTTGATTGTTTGATTATCTAAGGAATTGAAACACATGAACATAAATTAAAACTATGTAATTTAATTCAACAACTTATAGCATGTGAATTCGAGAAATTAATCTAAGAACTTAACAAGATCACTAGCATAATCGAAAAGTAATTTATCTAAAGCATAAGATAAACAGAACGAATTATCTAAGCACGAATAACAACCAAACATTAATTAAACTAAAGATTACGAATCCGAATACCAAAAGTATCTAGGGTTTGAAACATGAAATGATTCAAGAACAATTATTGAAAAGCTACTACTTAAATGAATAATTTAAACTAAGAAAGCAATTAAAGAGTTTAGAGTACTTATTAAACTTAAGAAATTGCAGAAAATTCTCCAGCTAATCCGGAGAGATTGCGTAGATCTTGGCCGAAGAACGAATCACGAACTAACGAGTAGAACTTGGAACTCGCGATTCTTGAATCTCCGATCTTGATCGTTTATGGATGTTACGGTGTAATGTTTTCGAGCCGACGGACTGTAAGTAGTGTTGTAGTGGTATCTCGTGTATATGGTGTGTCTCGTGTACGGACTTAAAGAAGGGTCTTATAGTTTTCACTTGTCTTACAACATAAGAAACCCTAAAATCCGTTTCTGAGCTATCACGTCGACGTCGCATCGACCGACACGTTTGGTGCGCTCATGTCGACAGGGCATGGGCATCGACCGAAGCACCCTTGGATCGACGCTTCAGAGAGTTGCGTCGTCTTGAGCGTCGATCGACACACTCTTGGATCGACTCTTCAGACAGTTACGTCGTCTTGGAGTCGACATAGTGTCGACCGATGTGGGAAGAGTCGCGTCGACGGAGCGTCGATGCCTGCGTCGATCGATGCAGCTTCACCGCACGTCCCATTTTCTCAATCTTTATGCTACTCTTTCACCGGAAAGCTCATTCTCGACTCTCGAACATCAAAATTCATCTAATTACGTGCTGAACTCTTCCGGTTACTTAGCTATAAAGTGAAAAACCACAAAAATCACTCATTTGCATCAATCTAGATCAAAAAGCGGTAAAATAAGCTGGAAGTAAAAATATACGAATTTAAGCTCAAACCACCCAACTTATACCAAAAAAAATTAAGAAAAATAAACTAAAATACTAATAAAAATAAGGACAAAGATGCACTAATCAGCGACCGAGGGGACGATGCCCTCGGAAAAACCGAGGGGAATAAAACCCCTCGATTTTTGTTAATTATTATTTTTATTTAAAAGAAAACCGAGGGCTTGGAAATGCCCTCGAAAAAAACCGAGGGCCCAGCCCTCCCCTTGGGTCAAAACCACCTTATGTGCCTAAGATGATAGGACTTGTTTCATTTTTTACGATTTTTCTATTTTTCTCGAATTTTTTTATTTAAAAAATACGAGGGGCACTATTTCCCCTCGGAAAAAACCGAGGGCAAGGCTGGGCCCTCAGTTTTTTCCGAAGGGAAATAGTGACCCTCGTATTTTTTAAATAAAAAAATTGAGAAAAATAGAAAATGCGTACTTAAATATCGACACTCATTCCTCGTAGTTCTGGGACACCGAGACTCACCCCTCCCCACCCCATTCGTAAAATGATAGGATCGGTTTTTTATCTTTTACGAATTTTCTATTTTTCTCGATATTTTTTGAATTTTTATTTAAAAATCAAAAAAAAAAATAGAAAACGCGTACTTAACGATTGAAACCCGTTCCTCATGCATCCTCGACATCGAGACACACCTCTTACCGCCTCGGCAAAATCACGACGCTTCGTCGCTTTGCATTTCCAACCAAACAACTTGATCGATCGATCGTATCTTGGTTGTTGGTCGAATTACACGACACTTGTGAATATGCACATGATTGTTGGTATCTTTCAATCGAAATCAGGTCAAAACCACCCCACGTGCCTAAGATGATAGAATTTATTTTATTTTTACGATTTTTCTGTTTTTTTTATTCTTTTTTATTTATTTTTTTAAAAAAACCGAGGGGAGGTTTTTCCCCTCTGAAAAAACCGAGGGGAAATAGTGCCCCTCATTTTTTTTTAAATAAAAAACATAGAAAAAAATAGAAAACACGTATCTAACGATTGACACCCGATCCTCGTGGTTCCGTAGAAAAAGATGTTGACCCATCCCTATACCCACGTTTTAAAAAAAAAATCATCTAGTAAATTTTGTGAATCACAGCAATAAAATATAAATCTCATCCACATACTTGTGTGGATTGAAAATTTTTTGAATTACAATTCAATAAATAAATTAATGATAATTGACGTTATATAAGAAATTACAAATATCAAAATATTATGAATCATTTAAAAAAAACTTTAAATACAATTATTTATAACTTGTTTATATTTTTATATTGGAAGAATAAAAGAGAATTATTGGTAAAATATAATAAAAGAGAAAATATTAAATTTAGTAAAATATAATAAAAAAAGAATTTTAATTAGATAGATATTAAGCTCGGATGAGTCATAAGCAAATGAAGTACCATAAATTTTATTTATCAGAGCATACAAAGCATACGATATTCTTTTTTTTTTTTTAAATCGAGGGGACACATATGCCCTCGATTTTTTGTAATTTTTTTTTTATTTTCAAGAAACCGAGGGGACGATAATCCCCTCGGAAAAAAACCGAGGGGACATGACATCCCTCGGTGGATTTTTATGCTCTCGGTTTTTTGTGTAATTTCTTTTTGTTTTTTTAATTTTCAAAAAACTAAGGGATCTAAAAGTCCCTCGGTTTTTCCGAGGGTATTTTTGTCCCCTCGGTTTTTCGAGGGGCATTTTCCTTCGAAAATATTTCCCTCGAAAGTTCTTCGGTATTTCCTTTGGTAATTATGGTGACAAACATTGGCGCTGTTTTTTAAAGTGATTTTTCGAGGGGAATTTCTTCCCTCGGAAAAAACCGAGTGAAAACGTACCCTTGGTTTTTCCCTCGAAAAAATATTGTTTTTTGTAGTGAAACTCCCCCCAGCAGCTGGTCCCATAACATAGATTCTTTTTCACCTCGGCGACCTTTAGTTAGACGTCGTTCTCATCAACCTACCTGTCCGAATTTTATCACGAGCCTCCTATAGATGTCTTTGAAACTTCGCCTAAAATGCAATATATTTATAGGTTACACAATACACATATACACACATACATACAAGAAAATAAACTTAGTTAGTATTAATTAAAAGTGAGATAAACACACACACACACACACACACTTACATCTGTCTGCATAGATTTGTGGTCAACAAATGTATCATCGTCCCTCCGGTGCATAGATGCAAGAGTTTCATACGCAATGGTTTTTCTACCTACTTCCTTAGACTGTACTCAATTAATTAAGTAATTTTCAATTAATTATCTTAAGTTAATTAATTAATTATAACTTAAATTTAAAAATATAAGTATAAATAAATTTACTTATGATCTTAACTAACTGCAGATCTTAACCCGCCGATGTACTTTGATAACCCTGTACCTGGCGCCCAGGCTCGATCATCATATTCATTATCGCCTGCTCGAACTTCGCCTTAATCTCGGGCTTATCCCGCTCTACTTGCCACCTCTTCCAAACATCATTGTCTATGCACATTAGCTTCTTCCCTAACATTTCTCACGTCTTCTTATACTCGTTTAGTGATTGCTCCATTATAATTCATATTCGATCAAATATGCCATTTATTGTCTTCTCTGAATATTTATTAAAGTCTCAATAAAATTAAACAAAATGATTACAATATAACTATATATATATATGTGTGTGTGTGTGTGTGTGTGTGTGTGTTTATATATTGTAGTGGGTTCTAATGAAAACCCTCCCTTATTTACGAACCTACAAAATATTGTTTTTATTATATACCAGCAATGTTTTTATTATACAATTACAGTGCTTTATCAATATTTTAGTTATATACACCAGCAGTGCTTTTATTATACAATCTTAATGCTTTTAATCAAATAATGAAATATACAAAAAATCTGATTCATCCATTATTTTGATCTGAGGCTCATAATTGACTTTAGGTTCACAAATAAGGATATGGTACTCATTTGAATCTAATCCTTTATATATGTGTGTGTACATATATATATACACATATAAATATATATATGTAGTGTTACAAATGAAAAATTAGTTAATTAACCAGAACTCGTGCCACCACATTGCACAATGCGATCTAGGGATATTTTGGGGTCTTCACACGTCGGGATGTACATGAGCCTCATGTATCTTTCGAAGATAACCACTTACCTTTCTTGTGTCACTGTGCTGCCTACAAAAAATAAGGTTAAATCAATTAATATAAAGAACATATTAGAATTGAAAATTATAATACATTTAGTTACTTTCGTTTGATGACGATGGCCTTGTGCCTCTGGAGATCCGGTGACAGACTGCGTATACCTCCCAAAGTACCTGCATGAGACGGGGTGGCCAAAATGGTCTTAAACTGAGTCCCTCTATCTAAATCTATCACATTGTCCAAGTGAAAATCCCTCGAAGTATGGTCTAAATAACCACGTCGAAGATCTTTACCAATCA
Source organism: Phtheirospermum japonicum (assembly GCA_014905375.1). Taxonomy (NCBI): domain Eukaryota; kingdom Viridiplantae; phylum Streptophyta; class Magnoliopsida; order Lamiales; family Orobanchaceae; genus Phtheirospermum; species Phtheirospermum japonicum. The sequence continues at coordinate 104,533 of BMAC01000637.1, read as the reverse complement.
TCTAGAAAAAATTGAAACTAAGCATTTCACATAATTCCTATCGATTGAAAACAATGCATATTACCGCACACACACACACACACTCACGTATATATATATATATATATATATATATATATATATATATATATACAAAGAAAAAGTTCAAATGATAAGTTATTTCCCCATCCTTCATGTAGGATGCGTGAGCGAAAAGTGAATGAAACTCTCCACCTTTCCACAAAAGCGTTGGATAGATAATCATCCACCCTTCATTTGTACACCCAATTACGACCAGAACTTATCTTATAATTTGCAAGTTAATATTAATTAATGTTGTATAAATTATCACAAATAATGTGTGATGTATAGGTAATTGAACTATAGATAAGCGGGCAGTATGAGAGTGCCTACCTATAACGACTAAATTATTTGTAAAGGGGTTTATCCATTCAAGAATGTGATATTCATTAATATAATTATCTTAGTATGTATTTTGAAGACCTGAATATTTCAGTAGCACTTCTCTTCAATCTCTAATAAAATATATATTGCAGCGCACTCGAAAAATAAAAGAGAGATAAAAATCGTAATTTAAAAGTGCAGAAAATATATACTAAAATAATCACATTACAACCACATTCTCGGACTGTCCAGATAAGTGGACAATTCAAAATTTAGTATCAAACTCTCTACCTGATACTAAATCCCAAACGGTTCTGAGGGAAGGTGTTTGTGGAAACAAGAAAAAAAATGATCCATCGATAATCAATAGATTGCCAACAGAATTTATTGGTTTTTGAACAACATTCAATAATTTTACATGTCACAACATTCAAAATCACAATTTTATATATATGTATATATATATATATATATATACACACACCACCACTTTATCAAAATCAACACTACATTTCAAAATATTAAACCATTATTAGAGCGACAAAACCTCCCGACCGTCGTCGTACACCATGTTATCACTAATGTCAACACAACACAAATCAATCAAAACACCAACCAATCACCACATCAACAACCGCAACACAAACAAACCCACAAATATTCATAAATATAAACACATCTCTTAATTCAAGAATGTTACATATAAGTGGTATATTCAAACAAAGTAGCATATAATAAACCCCGAAATGTTCAATTAAATACTAATTGCATAACTAATCCATGATTTTTTTAATTAACTCATACTTGGACACTATAATTAGTTCTAAGTATTTAAATAGTTATCAAATAACCCCTGTTTTTAAATGATTCATAATTAGCCCTAGCTAATCTATATTTTTGAAATAAACCATAATTAGAAATAAAACTCCAACTAACCATAAAGTAAATATAATTATCCCTAATTATCTAAATAATTAAAAATTAATACTAATATTTGAAATAATTGTTAGCTAATCCTAACTAATCTCTATTTTCAAAATAAAACCATTTAGCTATAAAATTCAAAGTAACTCTTAAACTAACTATAATTATCCCTAATTATTAAATAATTACCAACTAACCTAGATTTGTGAAATAATTCTGAATTAACCCTAACTAATCTCTAATTTTGATATACACTAATTAGGACATAAATTCCAAGTAAACCCTAAACTAACTATAAACAAAATTAATTATCTAAATAATTATCAATTAACCCTACTTTTCACAATAATTCCTACTTAGCCTAAACTAGTCTATTTTCAAAATAAACTCTAATTTGGCTATAAAATTCTGAGTAACCCCTAACAAACTACAACTAACCTAAATTATCTAAATAATTACAAAATAACCCTAACTTTTAAATAATTTCAAATTACCCTATATCTAAGTAAAAAGAAATTATTAATTTTTTTTGACTTACTTGTGGTTATCTTGGAAGCCTCGAATAGCGACTGCGGCCCTCGTGAGTGCGGTGAGAAGTAGTGGTGACATAGGCAGGCAATTGAAACAGCAACGTCTGCAGATAACAATGGAGGCGGTGGGGTGTGGTGCTCTAGAATGACAACGGTGCTGTGGTGAGCCTCTGTCTCTCTCTTTTTCTCTCTTCTTTCTGTATACAATTGGGGGGGGGGGATGTTTGTCTAATTAGGGTTTTTTCGACGGCCTTAAGTGTCGTTGGCATGCACTTTATTATTTATTATTTTTATAAAACGCCGACAGGCATCAACCGTCGGTACGTATTATTACAAAAATAGTATTTACAGAGGGAAAAATCACTCGGTAATGGCGAAAAACCACTCGATAATTTGATTCCCGAGGGAATTATCGAGGACATTTTTTCCTCGGTAAATGCCTCCTCAATAAGTCTTACCGAGGGAAAATGCTCCTTCGGTAACCATCCCAACAGATTTACCGAAGGGTGGTTTTTTCGGTAAATCACCCGAGTTTTGGGTTGGATAGCTCTCGGTATTGCCGAGCATTTTTGCCTTCGTTAATATTGAGGACAATAGTCCCCTTAGTAATACCAATGGCATTTTTGCACTCAACCATATCAAAAGTACCAAGGGTATTCTAAACCCTCGATTTTTTAAATCTTTTAGTTTTTTAATTATTATTATAATCTTTATGTTTATTTAAAATAACCAAATGATAAAGATCTAAAAATAGAACATGTGTTTATGAATAAAAAAATTTTTGAATTACCTAAATGTTTAAATTTCATTAAATTTACAACAATTCAATTTCTTCGACAAAAATATCAGAAATATCACAAGTTTAGAAAAAGTATCAGATCGAGCGAATACTATGACCGGGGGGTTGTTTCTTGTACTGCTAAAAAGTTGCTAACATCTCGACCATCTTCGCATTCATATGTGCCTCAAGTTCCTGTTACACAACATTCAAACTAGGTCATTAAAACACACACACACACACACACACACACACACACACACACACACACACACATATATATATATATATATATATATTAAACACAATATTCGCGTACCGATGACCACAGTATTTCAAAACCACCATCACTATGCACATTTTAAATTTTTTAAAACCACCATCACATTTAAAGAAATTCTAAAATTCGTTATTGGAGGGACACTCTTGGCTAGCACTGTACACCACATCATCGATATATACACCAACCAATCACAACATGTATATATTATTCACAAATCATAACATATATATTATACATTCACGTATTAATCACCACTGCATTTCATAACCACTACCACATACATTCTAAACCACCAACCAATCAACACATCAATATACCCAAAATACTTTATAAACAAAAAAAAAAAATCAATAATTCAACAATGCGTATATGATTTCAATCACAATTAGGTAATTTACCCCTAATGTAATTCTAATTAGGTAATTAACTTTTAATTGAATCACAGTAATATAATTAATATCATAATTACATAATTACCCCTAATTAAATTATAATTATATGATTAACCCCTAAAATAAGTTACTTACATAATTAACCTCTAATTGAATCCTAATTGAATAATTAACTCTCAACTGCTTAATTAATCTCTAACTTAACCCTAATTAGGTAATTAAATCCTAACTGAATCCTAATTAGGTATCAATCCCTAATTCTACAATAATTAATATAATAACCCCTAAATTAATCATAATTATATAATTAATCCCTAATTGAATCTTATTAGGTAATTAACTCCTAATTAATCTCTAATTACATAATTACCATCTAATTGAATATTAATTACTGAATTAACCTAATTGAAGTCAATTATACCTAATCAAACCCTAAATGACCCCTAAACCCTAACATAATCCTATTCATAAACTAACCCCTTAATTCAACCCAAATTATATAATTACCCCCTAAATTCAATAATTCAACCCTAAATTGTTAATTAAATCCTAATCAAACCTCAATTTACCCCCAAAATGATAGTTTAAAATCGAAAAAATAGAAAACGTTTATTTACCAATCAACACTCGATCCTCCGGTTCTATGACACCGAGACGCACCCCGTGCCACCTTCACAAAATCATGACGCTTCGTCGCTTCGCTTTTTCAACCGAACAAGTTGATTGATCGATCGTATCTTGGTCGAATTACACGACACGTATAAATATGCACATGCTCGTTGATATTATTCAATTGAAATTGGGTGAAAATCACCCCACGCGCCTAAAAAGATAAGATTTATTTTATTTTTATGATTTTTTATTCTTTTTTTTATTTAATTTTAAAAAAATCGATGGTAGAAATTCCCCTCCAGATTTCCTAGGGGAGCCTAATTCGAGGGGAAAATCTTACCCTCGATTTTTTTTAAAATAAAAAAATAGAAAAAAGTAGAAAATACGTATTTAACGATCAACACTCGATTCTCGTGGCTCTATGACAACAAGACGGATCCATGCGCAAAATGATAGGGTGTTTTATTTGTTTTTATGCATTTTCTATTTTTTTCAATTTGTTTTTGATTTTTTTTGAAATCCAAAAAAAGAAAATAGAAAACGCGTATTTACCGATCAACACCCAATTCTCGTGGTTTTATGAAATCGAGACGCACTCCGTACCACCCCGTGCGTAAAACGATAAGATTTCTTTTACGCATTTTCTATTTTTCTTGATTTTTTTGAATTATTTTTTAAAATCAAAAAAAATAGAAAACGCGTATTTAACAATCAACACCAGATTCTCGTGGTTTTATGACATCGAGATGCACCACCCCGTGCGTAAAACAATAGGATTCATTTTTTCATTTTTACGTATCTTCTAATTTTCTTGAATCTTTTTCGATTCTATTTGAAATTGAAAAAAAAAAAAAAGAACGCGTATTTAACGATCAACACTCGATCCTCATGGTTCAATGACATCGAGACCCACCCCGTGCAACCTTCACAAAACCACGACACTTCGTCGCTTCGTGTTTCCATCCGAACAAGTTGATCGATCGAGTATCTTGGTTGAATTACACGACATGTATTTAAATACGCACATGCTCCTTGATACTTTTCAATCGAAATCGGGTTAAAACCACCCCACGTGCCTAAAATGATAAGATTTATTTTATTTTTATAATTTTTCTATATTTTTATTTTTTCAGTTATTTATTTATTTTAAAAATAACGAGGGGAAAAATTCCCCTAGGGATTTCCGTGGGGAGTCTATTTCCCCTCAGTTTTTCTGAGGGGAAAATCATCCCCTAAGTTGTTTTTCATTAAAAATAAATTGAAGAAAAATTGAAAATCGAAAATACATATTTATCAATCAACACCCGATCCTCGTGGTTCTATGACATCGAGACGCACCCCGTGCCACCCCGTGCGTAAAATGATAGGAATTCTTTTTTAACGCATTTTCTATTCTTTTTGAATTGTTTTGGTTTTTTTTATTTAAATTAGAAAAGAAATAGAAAATGCGTATTTAACGATCAACTCATAATCCTTGTGGTTATATGACATCGAGACACACCCCGTGCCACCCCGTGCATAAAAGGATAGGATTTATTTTTATTTTTACGTATTTTTTATTTATTTTTTGATTTTTTATTTAAAATCGCAAAAGAAATTGAAAAAAATAGAAAATACATGTTTAACGATCAACACCAAATTCTCATGGTTCTATGACATCGAGATGCACCCCGTGCGTAAAACGATATTCTTTTTATGCATTTTCTATCTTTTTCCGATTCTTTTTCGATTTTTTATTTCAAATTGAAAAAAAATTTAGAAAACGTGTATTTACCAATCAACAATCGATCCTCGTGGTTCTATGACATCGAGAAGCACCCCGTGCCACCTTCATAAAATCATGACGCTTCGTCGCTTCGCGTTTCCAACCGAACAAATTCATCGATCGATCGTATCTTGGTCGAATTACACGAAACGTATAAATACGCACATGCTCGTTGATATTTTTCAATTGAAATTGGGTGAAAACCACCCGACGTGCCTAAAATGATAGGATTTATCTTATTTTTTTGATTTTTTGATTTTTTTGATTTTTTATCTAGGGGATCCTAATTCCGCTCGGTTTTTTCGAGAGAAAATCATCCACTCGGTTTTTTAAATTAAAAAAAATCGGAAAAAAATAAAAAAATACGTATTAACGATCAACACCCGATCCTTGTAGTTTTATGATATCGAGACACACTCCGTGCTACCCTGTGTTTAACATGACGTGATTTTTTTTTCCACCCATTTTCTTTTTTTTTTTTTAAATTCTTTCGAATTTTCATTTGAAATAGAAAAAAATAGAAAACGTGTATTTAACGATCAACACCCGATTCTCATAGTTCTATGACATCGAGACTCACTCCGTGCGTAAAATGATAGGATTTATTTTTATTTTTACGCATTTTCTATTTTTTTCGATTTTTTATTTCAAATCGAAAAAAATAGAATAAGCGTATTTAACGATCAACACATAATCCTCATAGTTCTGACACCGAGACGCACCCTGTGACAACCTATGCGTAATACTATTGGATTTTTCTTTATATTTTTATGCATTTTTTATTTTATTCGAATTTGTTTCAATTTTTTTATTTTAAATCAAAAAAATAGAACATTTCACAACTGCTCTCAAAAGACAAAATAGAAACAAATAAGAATTATTTAATCAATCTACAACTACATTAAAATATAGTTCTTGATTCCATCTCTCTTGCTCGAAAAATTAAAAGTTTTGGCTGTGATGAACTTGAGACCTTAATGGCTTATGATTCTGCTGCTGATTGGATAAGGATATCCGAGATTTTGCTTGGCAAGGTGCCTTATAGTTTCACATTTTCTCCCAAGCATAAGTCGAATGCGTATGACAGAGCAGAAATGGCTTAATGGCGAACTTTATTTTTTCCTTTTGTTTTCCCCAATTGATGATCAAATTCACACAAAAATATGCTTATTTAAGATGGAGAATTTAATTCCCGACTTTTAATTTTTGATAGATGGAATTCAATTGATTATGAATCGAGTGTACGCTAACAATCTAAATATCGCCAAAACAAAGTTTCGCTACACATTTTATGTATTTCCTAGACAGACAGATATTTTGACCTATGATTATTGTAGAACATACCAAATCTTGCATAAACTTGATTGTACATTCTGTTTTACGTTGCTTTTCCATTTTCATTTGAGAATTAGATTTCATATGGTTCTGAAATAACAAAATGCAAATACATGAGAAATGAAAAATGAAAAAAAAAAATTGAGTTACAATATGAACATAATTTAGCTCCAAATTGTACTCATCAACACTTAAGAGATCAATGCAGTTTCCTTTTTACCCTTTTCCAGAAACACTTGCAAGTACAGACATAGCAAAAGATTTTGCATAGTAGAATATACATAAATATAGACACAACTTGATAATATCATTGGTAACATCACTTTGTACCTTTATTTTATTTTTTCCTTTTTGGCCCTTTATAGAAACTAATCTTGAGATTGGAGTAATTACAAAAAGATCCATTTATTTTTCAGAAATATGCATGCCCCATTTAAATGTTTCACTTATTCAATTAATACCCCTAGTGTATAATTTGTAAAATAAAAATAAATGTCACAAGGTTTTTGTAAATTTCAAAGATAACTGTTTTTTTTTTTTTTTTAAATTTACAAATTACACTCTAGGGTATTTTTTAGATGAGTGTCACATTTTCTGTTAATTTCAAAGATAACAGGTTATTTTATTTTTTTTGCTATTTTTTGTTCTTTGGTAATGAAGCTAAATTGAGGGGTACTTTATGTAATTATTCCAAAGAAAAATAACATGAGTTATTTGTATGAAGCAAGAAGGAATGATGTATGATACAACACAAAAGAAACAATAAATGCATGTAAAACTATTCAACCACAAAATTTACATAATAAAACACTGGGAAAAAGGTGCAGAAAACACACACTCATAATCCATCTCTAAATAAACTTCCTCAGTATTAAATCTATCATAAACATCACAACTCCAACGAAAAAGTACAGCAATACGAAAACACAAGTTAAAAATAAAAATAAAAAATCGAACAATGTTCACATGAAAATATATCTCCTTCATTCATACCCTATATTCCCGTGCCCTTGCTCCATATGCATTGTAACCATTTGTCCCATTAAACCCGTTCGTCATCTTCTGATCATGGCTCGACTTTTTCCTCTTCAAAACAACGCATCACGTGTAGATTTCCAAAATCGCAGCAACAATAGCTAAACCAATTAGGATACCAACGTATGCCGTTTTCCATTTTTCATCCGTATTTAAAATGTCGAAGCCTTTCAAAATGTTGACGATGCTGAGTACTATGAACGAGTATCCGATGCAGTGGTGGTATATGTTCCAGTACATTCTATGTTTGTGCTCCTTTTTCGGCCTTAGAAGCATTGCAGACACCTGGAAAAACATTATTATTATTTATTATTATTATTATTATTATTATTATTATTATTATTATTATTATACCTGGAGGGTTCCGAGACAAAAGAGGACAATGCCGATGATTCTGTGGGCCGTGTATTAAACTCCGGGAGACTGGCTTCCGAGCCGGAGCCCGGTGGCCCAACCCGCAACTCCAATGATGTAGACTGAGATTTGGCCGGATGCGTGAAGATAAAACCAAGCTGGGTCGGCTGAAGGGAACACTTTTAGGTACCTTGCAAAAACAGAAAATATTACAATTTGTGAAAAGACTTCGAACACAATTAATTGTAGGCCAAAGTTTCTTTGTCATGATAGGAAGAACGGACCGTAGAGTGTTTTTTTTAATTACCCTTGGACAATAGGCTATATGATGGTATGAGTTTTTTCATTAAAAAAATTGTTATTATATTGGAGATTAGGTTTGAAGCTTCACTCAATTCAAATTATAGGTGGGTTAAATCACTTGATGCCAATTATATTAATGATATTTTTAGGTAATTAAAATCATAAATAGTGGATTTTGCTACAAGTGGCATATTATTTGTTGATATTAGAAGTTATATTTAGTTAGATTGATATATTACGGGGATAGAAAATGGAAAAAAAAGATGATTTTTAATTAATAATCATTATTTCCTATAATCACTACCGACAACACAACATATTAATGATGCGGTCCAAAAATCATTCTAATATTCACTGTTATCCTAAAACATGCGGTAATCATAACAGAATTCTAAATCCTCTATCTCTAATTTCACTCTCAGGAACGTAAACACAACAAAATTAAAAAATAACTTAATTATTATTATGAATCATACAATCACAATATGAAGAAAAAAAATAATAAAATAATTTGCTTGATATAACTAAAATTAATGAATCTACTAAAAAAAAAAGATTCACATTCTTTTTCTTTATTCTTGAACCCACACCTCCTCAAATACACCCCATCTTGCCTGAAAGTAAATCCAAGCTCCCCATCGACAGAACATTAGCCCCCGTCGTCAAATGCATCCCCGGAGAATTTCCCGAAACTGGGCCCTTCTGCCAAACTTGGTAAACACTACTCGAACTAAAATTATCTAACATCAAAAAATAAATTACAAACAATAATAACATTTCTAAAAAATAAAATAAACAAGCAAAAATGGCTTAGATAGCAAAATAAAAATCAAATTAAAAATTAAAATTGAATAACAACATTTGACGCACCTTTAGGTAAGCATCTCTGCATTTTCTATCAAATTAAATTCTCTTTGGACCTGCTTTTACGATTAACGGAATGAACAAATATTTCGTCTTTTGTGAAAAAACTTTGCAACGGATATTTGTACATTTGTAGATCGGGACTCCAGATCGGAACTTTGTATCGAAAAAAGGTTTGAATTCCAGATCTGTTCTATTTCCATGAGTTCGAGATTTTTGAATGATTATTCGACAACTCATAATTTACAGATCTATTTGAATTGAAAAAAAAATAGAACAATTAGCCCGTCGATCGGAAAAAAAAATAATGAACAAAACAATAATGAGTCGAGTGGGTAGACGGCGTGTGATTAGGTTCTGCAAAAACGGGGAGCGGGGAGGACAATATTAACAAAAATAAAAAATAAAATTATTATTTATACCACCTAAGAATGGTCTCGTCCCAAAATAGACCCCTTTGACAAATAAGTATTAATAGTTAACACAATAACAGCATGGGTGGATTTACTTATACATAATATTTAAAATTTCAAAATAAATTATTTCAACTTTTATTATAAATACAATTTATTTAATTATTTTCATAATTAATTCTTTTGTAATTAAAATTATTTCTTTTATAATTTGTCTTTTAATTAAAATAATTAATTTATATTTTTTTATACTAATTATATATGACTTATTTATATTTTTATATTATAAGTATAAAAGAAAATTGTTGAATTAGATAAAATATAATAAAATAATACTATTAAGTTAAGCTAAATATAATAAAAAGAAAATATTAAATTAGGCAAGATACAATTAAAAAAATTAAATTAGATATATATTATGCTCGGATGACACATAGCAACCGAAGTACCAATTTTTTTTACTATCCAAGCGAAGCATACGAAATAGACACATAGATTAGAAGGATTTTGCATTAATATATACTTGTTTAACACTAGTGTATTACACGGGACTTACCAATAGATAAATATAAAAAATATTTGTGATAATTATTGAATTTTAAATTTAAAATAAAAATTAAAATAATGTATTCTCAACCCGTGCTTTGTACATGTCTAATCTATTTATTAATTATTATAAATATTAAATAATTTTGCATTTGATATTTAAATTAAATTTATTAATAATTTTAGTTACATACTTACAAAAATTCAAAAGGCATCACATTATAAACCCATGTTTAATATTTATTTTATTAATTATTATTATTAAATCATTTTGTATATTAATATTTAGAATAAATTCGTTAATAATTATTAGTTACATACTTTGAGATATTCAAAAGACGACATACTCTCAACCCGTATCGCATTGTACTGGTATCTAATCAATGTTTATTAATTATTAGTATATAATTTAATATTTTTTATGTTTAGATTTGAAAACATTACTAATATTTAATCACATACTTATATTATTGTAAATAACTCATATTTTACCTGTGTAGAATACTGAAACTCCAAAAATAAAATTATTTTAAATTTTATTATCAATAAAACTTATTTAATTATTTTCATAATAATTTTTTTTAATTAAAATTATTTCATATGTAGTTTGTCTTTTAATTAAAATAACTAATTTAGATCTTATTTACTAATTATATATGACTTATTTATATTTTTATGTATAGAGAATCAAATGAAAGTTGATAGGGCTTGATTAGTAAGACCTGGATTGAGGTAGGCTGGGGGTTAATAATATAAGAAAGGGTGGCTCGCACATGAGAAACCTGATTAGACTTTTCTCTTGGGTAAGAGTTGGATGATCTAATGATGTATCCAGAGTAGGAGTATTCACTATAACAGATCTGACTCCTTGTTCGGAGAGTGACAAGGGGGACCATTTGTCAGAGACTGTTATCCAAACGACCCACGATTCGCGGTCAGTGCCTCCGAGATCCCGGAAAAGAGATCCCGCCAAGAAAGATAATAAACCGCCTAGTGCTGAAGCTGAGTAAAAGAATAGTTAGGCAGACCCGGGAACCTTAAGAACAAAGGAAGAGCTGAATTAAACAGGTCTGGTTACCTGCTTACATAGAAAAAGCAAGTGGGACCATTTGTCAGAATTGGTTATGCCAAACGGCCCATGATTTGCGGCACATGCTCCCGGGATCCCGGCTGGGGTCCCCACTCAGGAAAGTTATAAATATCTCAGCCTCAAGGCTGAGAAAGGTATGTCATTCTCTTGAGCATTCCTGCTTTCTTTCTGGAAAACACCTCAAATTCTTACTGACTTAAGTATCGGAGAGGTTTCCACCGGAAAATCACCGGTGGTCCTTTCTAACTTGTGTTTGTGGTGCAGATCAGGAGGGTGTTCAAGGTTCCAGGCGTTCTCAACGTTTGTCATTTTTTGGGTTGAAACAATTGGCGCCATCTGTGGGAAGAATCTAGGCTAAGGCGTGAGCTCCTTTTCCATGGCTTCCGACGGGTTACGCAGGAATTTGGTCGGAGAGCTTGGCGGAACTCCCAAATCCGCCTTGCCCTGGGGCATGCCGCCGTCGGCAGAAACGTCAACGACGAGACCTGAAAGAGCATAACCATCAACCGAGGCTGGATCTAGTGCTGTCCCGCCTCCCTCTGGCGAAGCAACACCTGCTGTTGGAGGATTGTTTACCGACGGCCTTCTCCGGCAGCTGTCCGACCTCATCGATAAAGCAGTAGAAACGGCCGTGGAGAAGAAATTTGCTGAAAAGTCAACACCACCACCCGGCGATCGACCAGACCGGACGGTCCCAGCGACGAAAATTGAGCCACTGCGTCACCAGCGGGTAGAGCGGACTCCCCCTCAGGATAGAGACGAGCATTTCTCTATTTCCGACAGCGAAACCTCAAGCTAGATCAACCAAGGTCTGGCCGAGCAGATGCAAAGCTTGCAGAAGAGGTAAGGGAGTTTAAGAGAAAAATGGCGAGCAGTGGAAGTCATGCGGGATGACGTGCCGGCCTCATACCAATCTCTGGGTTTTGAATACAATGGGACCACAGACCCGTGGGACCACCTAAGTAGATTCGAGATCGCGGCTGCCCTGCATAAATTTTCAGATGCGGTTATGTGTCGGGTCTTCCCAATGACCTTTACCAAATCGGCACAGCTTTGGTTTAGTCGGTTGCCGCCCCGCTCTATTAGCAACTTTGACGAGTTTAGCTCTGCCTTCCTGCACAAGTTTACAATTTGCAGGAAATATCAAAAGATGTTGTTAGAGCTGTTCAGCCTAAAGCAGAAAGAGAATGAGAGTTTGCGTGCTTATATTAATAGGTTTATGACAGCAAAGCTGGAGGTACCCTCTACGTCCGAGGAACTGTTGGTGAATGCTCTAGTGCAGGGTCTGAGGAGAGGCGAATTTTTTCAATCGTTGGTTTTCAAACAAGACCTGAAGTTTGGAGAACTATTGGAACGAGATGAGAAGTATATTCACCTTGAGGAGGCATTGAAAATCAAAGATGAGAGAGAAAATAAGAGAGAGAGATATGATCGTGAGATAGGACTGCTGCAAAGAAGCCGAGGCCAGATCTGTCTGGTGGGAGACTTCGTTTTGACAGGTACACCCCTTTGGCAACTCCACAGGGTGAGATTCTGCAGGCCATAGAGAAACATCTAGACCTGAAATGGCCTAAGACCTACTCATAGAGACCTAGGAAGGAAAGGTCTGATCGCTTCTGCCGCTTTCACAACGAGTATGGGCATGATACTGATCAGTGTACTCATTTGAAAGATGAGTTGGAAAGATTGGTCCAGGCTGGGCACCTGAAAGAGTACGTCCGTATGAGGAGAGAAGAGGCCAGATCTGGCAACAAGGGCTATGACAGGTCTAACCAGGGCAAAAGAGACCAGGATAGAAACCGCTCTGATGGGAGACGAGCTGATCAAGCCCAGGTCATTCATGGGGAAATCCAGATGATCACCGGAGGAGAGCTGGAGGAGCATTCCAAGAGGACGCAGCACAGCTATGTCAGAGCCGCGAAAGACTTAGTTCGAGAATCGCGCGATGTGGGACAAATGACCTCTACCCCTAACATCTGTTTCGGGTCAGAAGATGGTGATGGCATTTTGGCCCCGCACATGGATGCTCTGGTTATAACGGTAACTATCGCCAATTATAATGTGCGACGGATCTTTATGGATACTGGAAGTTCTGCCGACATTCTGTTTTATGACTGTTTCTGACAATTGAAATTGGATGTGGAGCTGGAAGAGGTGACTACCTCCCTAGTCGGCTTTGCAGGGGGAGCTCTGAAACCAATGGGAGCGATCAGGCTCCTCGTCACCTTAGGGGAAGAGCCTTATAGGGTGATAAGGATGGTTCGTTTCTTGGTCGTAGATGCACCATCTTCCTACAATGTTATGCTTGGCCGACCTTCCTTGAGCTAATTTCAAGCTGTAATCTCAGTTTTTCACATGAAGATGAAATTCCCTACTGAGAAAGGAACTGGGGAAGTAAGAGGTGACCAGTATGCGTCACGACAGTCGTATGTTGAGTGTATTAGACGAAATAGTGAGGAAGAGAGGTTGAGTAAAAAAGCTCGGACAGAGCAGCCACGGCAAGAGCTAGTGAGAAGGGAGGAAGGTTTGATGTTGGTGGAGATCGTTCTAGGCGATGAAAGTCGAGTCCTCCGTATAGGAACGACTCTCAGCCTAGAAGTCTTGACAGACCTGGTGGCTTTGTTAAGAGAAAGTGCGTATGTGTTCGCTTGGTCCCCCCAGGACTTGGTGGGGATCGACCCTGAGGTGATGGAACATCGCCTTAATATTAGTCCAGAGGCAAAGCCGGTGAAGCAGAAGAAAAGGAACTTTGGACCTGAGAAGGAGGCTATAATTGAAGCTGAGGTAGAGAAATTGCTTAGAGCCAAACACATCCAGGAAATACAATTCCCAGAATGGCTCTCCAACGCCGTACTAGTTCCAAAAACTCAAGAAGACTGGAGAATGTGTATTGATTTCCAAGACCTTAACCGAGCTTGCCCGAAGGACCACTACCCACTCCCGAGAATTGATCAATTAGTGGACTCAACAGCTGGATGCGAGCTCCTGAGTATGATGGATGCCTCCCAGGGCTACCACCAGATCAGGCTTGCAAAGAATGATTGGAAGAGGGTTAGCTTCATCACCCCGAAGGGAACTTACTGTTATGTAGTCATGCCATTTGGATTGAAAAATGATGGCGCCACATACTAGAGGTTGGCAGACAAAATCTTTAAAAATCAGCTCGGGCGAAATATGGAGGTATATGTAGATGATATATTGGTCAAGAGTGCCAGAGCAACCTCACATGTCGATGACTTGAGAGAGACCTTTACTACCCTGCGGAAATACAGAATGAAGCTCAACCCTAAAAAGTGTACGTTTGGGGTAAGAGCTGGCAAGTTTCTGGGGTACATGGTTACTGAAAGGGGGATCGAGGCCAACCCAGAGAAAGTACGGGCAATTATGGAGATGCAGGCACCTAGGAACGTTAAAGAAATGCAGTGTTTAGTGGGACGCATCAATGCCCTGAGTCGATTTGTCTCACGCTCGGCRGAGAAGAGCCTCCCTTTYTTCCAAGCTCTGCGTAAAAAAGCTCRTYTTGAGTGGACCAAAKAATGCGAAGAGGCRTTTAAAATGTTRAAAGAACACTTGGCTAGCATGACCTTGCTAACAAAGCCTGTCCTAGGAGAACCCCTCATCTTGTACCTATCAGTYGRGYAACAGGCAATCAGCTCTGTCTTGCTTCGAGAAGAAGGAAAGGTGCARAAACCAGTCTACTACTSRAGCAARGTCTTACATAATGCCGAAGTGAGGTATGTAGAAGTAGAGCGGGCAGTACTAGCYCTAGTAGGCACAGCCCGRAAATTGCGCCCATATTTTCTTTCACATAGTRTAATCGTGCGGACGAATCTGCCRTTGAAAGYTGTCATRGATAAGCCAGAGGCATCGGGGAGACTGGTCAGGTGGATAATTGAGCTAAGCGAATTTGATATTAGCTTTGAGGCCAGAACGGCAATTAAAGCCCAGGCCTTAGCTGATTTCATGCAAGAAATGACCGGTCCTCCTGGAGAGCTGAAGAAATGGACAATTTTTACGGATGGCTCTGTCTGTAATCAGGGCTGTGGAGTTGGAATTATTTTAATAGATCCAGCAGGCGCGTCCACTGAGTTTGCTATCCGGCTGGGTGCAACATCTTCTAATAATGCTGCTGAGTATGAGGCCCTTCTAAGAGGTATTCAGATGGCAAAAGACCTGGGTGTAGAGCAGGTGTGCGCCAGGGTAGATTCTCATCTCGTTTGCAAGCATATCAGTGGAGAGTTTGAAACGATAGAAGAAAATATGCAGAGATATTTGGCTAAGTATAGAGAACTCGCCAGAGGTATGAAAGGCCTAACGGTCCTTCAAATTCCTAGAGAGGAAAACGGAAGAGCTGATTTCTTGGCAAAGGTGGCCAGCTCGGCTACAGATTGTCAAGAAAGAGTGATTACTCTACTACAGACGGATGGAGAATTTGGAACAGAGCGGGTATGCTCAATTATTGAAGGAGAGGACTGGCGCTCTCCTATAAAGGCATACCTGGAACACGAGGTCTTGCCGGAGGATAGAAAGGAGGCAGCAAAGATACGAACTAGGGCTGCTAGATTTTGTTTAATTAAAGGAGAGTTATTTAGAAGAGGATTTGGCCAGCCTCTTCTGAGATGCATGGGACGGACAGAAGGAGCTCTGGTCCATAGAGAAATTCATAAGGGATGTTATGGTAACCACATGGGTGCCAGAGCTCTGTCGAGTACGATCTTGCGGGCGGGGTATTTCTGGCCACACCTACGAAAAGAGGCGGAGGATTTCGTACGTACATGTGAGAAATGCCAGAAGAACTAAATGCTAATACACAGGCCTGCTGAGGAGCTCATGACGATGAGCTCCCCTTGTCTATTTGCCAAATGGGGGATAGATCTGGTCGGCCCCTTTCCTATGGCCCCTGCCCAGAAGAAATTTTTGATAGTAGCAACTGATTACTTCAGTAAATGGGTGGAAGCAGAGGCCTTGGCTAAAATCACGGAAGTAGTAGTTATGAAGTTCTTATGGAAAAATATCGTGTGCAGGTTTGGCGTCCCCAGAATCCTGGTCTCAGATAATGGTATGCAGTTTATGGGTGCCAAAATCAGAGATTGGTGTGCAAAGATGAAAATTGAGCAGCACTTCACTTCTGTTTACCATCCTCAGGCTAATGGCCAAGTAGAGGTCACCAATCGTATACTAGTGCAGGGGATCAAGACCCGATTGGAAAGAGGTGGGGGTAGATGGGTGGATGAGCTGAATTCAATTATATAGGCGTACAGAACTAATCCCAAGGAAGGCACAGGGGAGACGCCTTTCAGCCTAGTTTATGGTATGGATGCAGTGGTGCCTGCCGATATTAGCATTGAGACCCATCGAGTTCATAGTTTTATTGAAGAACAAAATGAGCTCTTAATCCAGGATGCTCTGGACTTGATTGAGGAGAAAAGAGAACAAGCTGCTGTCAGGATGGCGCATATCAAAGGAAGAATAAAAGTGACATACGATAAGTCTGTGGTAAAAAGGCAGTTTGAGGTGGGAGACCTGGTTTTGAGAAGGTCCGATTTAGGGAAAGCCAAAGGAAAGTTAGATGCCATGTGGCAAGGACCGCTTCGGGTCACTCGAGTTTTGGATGGAGGAGCGTACATGCTGGAAGAGCTGGATAGGAATGTTTTATACGTAATTGTAATCGTTAATGTTTATTTGTTTATGAAATAAAAGTTGCAGGTTTATCCTCACCAGAATAATTGCACGTTCACAATTAAGCCAGGATTGACTAAGGGTGGATGCCCTCAATTTTGCCTGACCTGATTGTCAGTTTAAGCCAGGATTGGCTAAGGGCGGATGCCCTCGATTTTACCTGACCTGATTGTCAGTTTAAGCCAGGATTGGCTAAGGGCGGATGCCCTCAATTTTTCCTGACCTGATTGTCAGTTTAAGCCAGGATTGGCTAAGGGCAGACGCCCTCGATTTTGCCTGACCTGATTGTCAGTTTAAGCCAGGATTGGCCAAGGGCGGATGCCCTCGATTTTACCTGACCTGATTGTCAGTTTAAGCCAGGATTGGCCAAGGGCGGATGACTTTGATTTTGCCTGACCTGGTTGTCAGTTTAAGCCAGAATTATTAGGACGATAGCCCCTGTGTAATCCTACTTGTCTAGGACAGGTAATGACGGGTCTGGGAAGAACATGCGGACACGCACTAAAATGCCGGACCTAGTCACCAGCACGGATACATCAGATGATTATCAAAAACTGAAAACGATCAGGGGCAAGACCTAATAAGGATGAAAAGAGGTATGTCTCATAATCTTGGAAGCACTGGCACTTCGAAAACACGATTTGTTTAATTTAAACAAGATGGAGTCGATCAAAAATTTTTTTACATTCATTGTCATATTTCTGGCAAATAAAATTATTTACGCCAAAGCGGATGGCAGTCGCAAAATATTACTTTTCTTGATCAGGAAAACAGAAGCTTAAAATTTATAATTTATTCATCAATTTCTGGAAAAATTACAAGAAACAAGTTGCACACACCTTCCAAGAAGTTTAGCAAATTTCATTAACAGAATGCAGGAAACAGAAAGATAAAAGCAGGGGCTCATCCCTGAGAAGATCTCCGATCGGAAGCCAGAGCTCGGCGAACCCGCCATAGCTTGCGCTCGGTCTCGTGATAACGTTGACGGTATTTGTCAGCGCGCTCAGACAGAGCATGGGCCTCACCGGCAGCGATGGTCAACCGGCCCACTGACTCCGCCAAATCAGCCTTCTCCTCCTGCAACTGGCGGTTTAGTTGGCGGAGCTCAGCCCATTCCCGTTTTTAATGGAGCTTTTTCTACCTCTTCCTTTCCAGCAGGCGGTGGAAATAGCTGATTTTCTCTCGGAGCAAAGCCAACTTATCTGAGAGTTTGAAATTCTCAACTACCAGAGAAACATTTTTTCTTTTCACAAGGTCCAGTTCTTGGAGAAGGGGAGAAGACGACATTGCAAGCGGATGAAAAAGATAAAGGCATACATGCATATTTAAAGAAATCAGAGGCACGTGATAGAGAATCAGAAAGTACTAGGGTTTCCATAAATTCGGGAAACCCTAGAAGTTCAAAAGTTGCTATGAGACAAAAAAGCATCGGCATTAAGAACATTCTTGGGTACAGAATTAAAAAATACATGAAAATCGACACACCCGCCACACAGGCATCCTACAGGTTTGTCTTCGAAAGGAAAAAACTTGAAAAAAAAGGGCCTAAGTGTCCACTTCCATGTCCGCGTTTAGCTCTTCCCTCATTTGGTCCACGACGCCCTCGGATAATCCTCCCAGAGAGTCCCCACCTGGTAACTCACCCAGACCTGCAAAGGTTGAGGAGGGAGAAGAGGTAGGCGTGATCACAGCGAGGGTCAGGTCTGGCTGAGGTGCACAGATCTCAGAAGAAGGGAGTACAAAGTGGACATGTTCGGCAAATTCCACGGGCCCAACTGTGTCAAGGCGGTCCAGGGCGGGATCATAGGAGAAGGAGGTCGACTCGGGTGCAGTTTTCAGGGCAATGCTCCGGTCAAAGGAGACATCGGGGTTAGCCTGCGTCCACTTGGTTTGCTCATCCAGAGCAAAGTGATAGTAGGCCACAGCCTCAGGGAAGAGCAGGGCGTACAGAGCTTTGGATCCAATGAAAGCTTTCTTCGTCTCTTCCCGGGCAGTCTGGACCAAGTTAAGCCCTCTCTCAGAATTCAAAAACTCTGCCTACCACTCTTTCTTGGCCTTAGCTAAGGCCTCATCCGCCAGGCTCCTCATCTCCGCTATGGCCTCAGATCGGGCTACCTCAAGCATTTTCTCTTGAGCCTTCTTCATCTCATCCATCTCTTCTCTCACCTTCTTCATCTCATCCATCTCTTCTCTCACCTTCTTCATCTCCTTGACCTTCTCCTTGGCCAGGGCTCGGAAGCCCAACATCTTCTCATTAAGGGTCTTGACCTCCTTAACAATATTGGGCTGGGCCAAAGACCTGGTCGCTCTGATAGCCATAAGGGCTCTCTTGGCTTCAGCCTGGGCATAAGAAGATGAGAGTTAG
>BMAC01000637.1:22128-63593 GCA_014905375.1 Phtheirospermum japonicum | reverse complement strand
ACCAACATCGTCTCTGGTCAGCTTTACAGTTTTCCCCAGCGGTGTTTTCTTAACAGATTCACCCTCTAAACCCAAACTTTTTGACTAAGTTCTTTGCATATTTAGTCTGGGAAAGGAAAATACCGTCATCAAGTTGTTTAATTTGTAAACCAAGGAAGTACGAGAGGTTACCTTCCATGCTCATTTCGAACGTATCAGACATTCGAGTGACAAAACTCCTTGACCATCTGCTCGTTAGTGGATCCAAAAATAATATCGTCTACATAAATTTGGACAATTAAGATGTGCTTGTTGGATTTAAGAAGAAACAAGGTTTTGTCAACTTCTCCTCGTCTAAAATTCAAATAAAGCAAATGTTGAGTTAGCCTTTCATACCAAGCTCTCGGAGCTTGTTTTAAACCATAAAGTGCCTTTTTCAATTTTAAAACAAAATCAGGTTTTTGAGGATCCACAAACCCTTTAGGCTGCTCAACATATACTTCTTCACTTAATACTCCATTCAAAAGCGCACTCTTAATGTCCATTTGATGCAACGAAATTTTCATATGACAAGCAACAGAAAGCAAAAGTCTTACCGACTCAATTCGAGCAACAGGGGCAAAAGTCTCATCAAAATCAATGCCTTCAATTTGCGTATACCCTTGTGCGACAAGTCGAGCTTTATTCCTCACAATGTTGCCTGCTTCATCAGTCTTGTTTTTGAATATCCACTTGGTCCCTGTCACATGAACATTCTCTGGCCTTGGAACAAGATCCCATACATCATTCTTGGAGAATTGCTCCAGCTCCTCTTGCATGGCCCGAATCCAGAACTCATCCTTCAGTGCATTCTCCACGCGCTTGGGCTCTATTTTAGAAAGGTACAAAGACTCACGAATTTTAGAACAATTAGTAGACAAACATACATACCTAACCATTTCCTTGAAATTTATTTGTCGACGTCTTGTACTCCTTTCGTCCATATCACCAATGATTTGGCCCACGGGGTGGTTTTTCTGGATTCTGGATGGAATATCCCTCTGATGAAGATCAATGGGATCTGCTGGATCTTCTTCCTCTGAATCAGAGTCAGATTCTGCAATTTGGCTCGATGTTGGTACTGACTCAACTTGTTGGATCAGGCTTGACTCCACTTGTTAGATCATCAAACTTGACATTTACTGACTCACGAATTCAGGATCTGCTGGATCTTCTTCCTCTGAATGCAGCGGAATTTAAAAGACGAGAACACGATTAAACAAATTCAGTTCACAAGTAAATACTTGTGAACTTGGGTGTACAAACCCGAAAACTATATTACTTTCACTTCACGTTTAATACACAATATAAAGTAATATATGAAAACTAAATATCAAGAAACTTGATACTAAATACTTGTTGCCGGAATGGAAAGATCTCCTCCGTTGGTCACGCAACTTCAAAGATCTTGTTTCTCACGAACGTTGGCTCCAAGTAACTCTATCGTGTTCTTCTTCTCTTGTGCGTCTTCTTGCGTCTTGCGTCCTCTAGGAATCCCGTGCGTAAAGACTATAAAAAACCGTGTAACCATGCTTTAGGATTTCTAATGTCTTAAATAGACAATTCTAAGATCCTAAACTTGGTAAATACTTAAAAATAAATCCTAGACACAATCTAGACATAATTAAAGTCTTGTGCATAAACTTGGAAACATAATATTGACTATATCTAGTTTCCTATTTATTTTGTGCCCAAGAAAGGCAAATAACAAAATAGGAATTATTGCCAAGAATAAATTCCTCAACAGATCTGCAGAAAGATCTCTGGTGAATATCTTTGGCAGCAAACTGAATAGACGCTGTAATAGCAAGTCCGGACAAATCACTGAACAACTCTTTATCTTTCTCTTTAAAGGTCTTGTGATCACCCACACTCTCCCAGGAAGCCGAAATAAAGCTGTAATCAGTGTCGATTTGTCCGCGGAAGCCAATGTCAGAGTATTTCAACATACAATAATCGCGCCAAATGATTGCTCCCCGGCTACGGGGGCAGTAGGCATTGGAGACTGCTATCGTGGCATTGATAAGACACTTATTACAGTCTTCGGGTGAGACGTCACCACGACAGAGGGCGAAGTCAGCAGTGTCCTTGGCCCATGTGGCAAACCAGAACCCTTTATTTGCTGGTGCCTTGCCGCACAGATCATCCACAAGATCAACCAGGCTTTGCTCGTAAGCACTGCCAGCATCGTAGGATCCGCTGCTGAGTGAGCAGTTGTGGGAAAGGTAAGAATCTTGGACGATGGAAAAGGCGATTGGGATGAGAAAATAAGAGATAAGCAGAGTGGG
Organism: Phtheirospermum japonicum; assembly: GCA_014905375.1. Lineage (NCBI taxonomy): Eukaryota > Viridiplantae > Streptophyta > Magnoliopsida > Lamiales > Orobanchaceae > Phtheirospermum > Phtheirospermum japonicum. The sequence continues at coordinate 61,287 of BMAC01000637.1, read as the reverse complement.
GATAATTGATGATGAGATCAACTTATTATAACCCATCTTGTTTGTGTTTGTTGGATCATGGATGCTTCAAGTTCTTTTTTTCTTTTGCTGATGAGATGACTTGACTTTAAGGTTGTCGGATTAGTGAGTGCACTATTTATAGTTCACGCATGTTTTTCATTTTTTGGAAGTTGGTGGTTTTTTTTTTTTTGGTTTTTTTTTAAGTTGGAATTGGCAAGTTGTAGACCGAATCTTATCGCCAAAAAGTAGAAACTAAACAAATTAACCTATCCTTTCTAATTTAGAATGATGTTTTCATTTCTCACTGATCGGAGAACTTAAATACTCGATCAAATTAACCTCGAATTATGATTTTTTTTCTATGTATTTCGATTCATGTTTTAATTTTTTTATCACATGTGATGGGTTTAAGCAAAATAAATATACATTGATAATCAATATTTAAATAAAAGATTTCCAAAAGAGATGAATAAAGATGCAATTCCCTCTTAAGATAAAAAAGGCAGGATAATTATTGAGACGGCGAGATCGAGCCTTATAGAAGCCTGTGTGTGCTTAGGCGAGTCTAGGCGACAAAAGGTATTTTCATTTTTTTTATTATTATAGTTATTTTGGATTAATAAAAATAAAAACTATACGACGTGTGAACATATTTTGCAATATCTTCTAATTTTCAATGAAAAAATAATTTTTAAAATATTCAAACTAAGATATTACTAAATATAATTAATTTGGTAATAGTCTCTGTTGAGGAATTTATTCTTGGCAATAATTCCTATTTTGTTATTTGCCTTTCTTGGGCACAAAATAAATTAGGGAACTAGATTTAGGACAATTTTATGTTTCCTAGTTTATGCACAAGACTTTAATTATTCCTAGATTGTGTTTAGGATTTGTTTTTAGGATTTTACCAAGTTTAGGATTCTTAGTTGTCTATTTAAGACACAAGTAATCCTACACTTGTTTTTACGGTTTTTATTTTTTTAAGTCTTACGCACGGTTTTTTGGAGGACTCACGACGCAAGGAGAACGCACAAGAAAGGAAGGAAGAACACGACATACTACTTGGAGCCAACGATCGTGATAAACAAGATCTTTGAAGTTGCGTGACCAACGGAGAAGATCTTGCCATTCCGGCAACAAGTATTTATTATCAAGTTTCTTGATATTTAGTTTTCATATATTACTTTATATTGTGTATTGAACGAGAATTGAAAGTAATATAGTTTTCGGATTTGTACACCCAAGTTCACAAGTATTTACTTGTGAACTAAATTTATTTAATCGTGTTCTCTATTTTAAATATCCGCTGCATAACTTTATGATATTTTAGTTGATGTTGTTAACTAGTGTTGTTAACATTGATTAACAACATCATAAATCTGATCCTTATTTTTAAAACCATAGACCTTCTGATTTTACAATTGGTATCAGAGCGGGTTACTTAACCTTTTAAGTATTGATCCTTATTTTTTAGGTGCTATGGATGCTCAAGGCAACCCGAGGCTTTTAATCCTTAATGGTGAGAATTACTCTCTCTGGAAATAGAGGATGAGGTGGCGCTTGAAGAGCATGGATGAACGTGTCTGGAAGATCGTCCTTGTTGGATGGGAAAAGCCACGTGTCACGGATGGCGAGGGCGATGCCATTCCCAAAAAAGAGGAAGATTGGACTGCTGACGAAGCAGCTGCTGCAAATTAGAACTCTAAATGCATCAACGCCTTGTGTGGCTATGTAGATGCAAGCTACTATCGAATCATAAAAAACTGCGAGTCGGCAAAGGATGCATGGGACGCACTCCAAAGGGTGTGTGAAGGAACAGCAAGCGTGAAGAAATCCAGACTGAGAATGCTCTTGTCCACATTTGAGGCTATGAGATGAATGAGAAAGAATCTATCATGGACTACTCTATGAGATCGGCATAAATAATAGAGGAGTGCAAAGATCTGGGTGAAGCCATAACAAATTCCCGTCTTGTAGGAAAATTGCTAAGATCCATTACAAAGAATTATAGCATGAAGGTGGTGGCAATAGAAGAATCCAAGGATGTTGATAACATCGATTTCAACACCTTAGTTGGAAACCTAAAGCAATACGAGATGGAACACGTCACCTCTAGCTCGAAAGAGAAGAATKTTGCMTATTCTTCTGAYTTAAATAAAGTAGGGGATGAAGATGACGATGAATTCGATTTTAATGGGATTATTAAAAGGATGGAGTCGACTACTCTCGAAGAAGATGAACTGGCCCTTGTTACTCAACGCTTCAACAAATTCTTGAAAAAAAGAACAACTCTGGAAGTTCTAGTGCAAGGAACAGGACTCAATCATCCACTCCAAAGTTTACTGGACGAACTCTTCCACAATCTCAGTCCTCAAATTCAATTTCCAATGTGYCAAGYTYTTCAAAAHAACTYAGCGAGATACAATGTCACGAATGCAAAGGTTGGGGACATTACAAGAATGAGTGTCCCAACTTTCTTAGAAAGAAAAGTATGATCGCTACTGACTTTACTGAAGACTTCAATGATTTCGAGTCACTTGATCCAGTCCCAGCATTATTCTCCCATATTGTTTGGGACGACGATATCCATGTTGGTTTGCTTGCAGATAACATCGTGTGCCTGAATGCTGAGACCACTGACTATTATGAGGAATACGAGCAGCTGAGTGAAGATCACAAAAAGTTGTATGTCAGTTGGAGTAAACAGGTACTCAAAGCAAAAGATCTCGCAAAAGAAGTAGAGAAGCTAACCAAGGAAAAGGAGGATCAGCTCGAAATTATTGTTCGGTTGGAATCATCTCTCACCAAGAAGGATACTGAACTTGAAAAGATTAGGAACGAACTGACCACTGTTCGAGGAATAATTTCAAATCTAAACAAAGGTAAGGCGAAGCTTGATGAAATTTTGCAGGTCAGCTTCCCAGAGTCCTCTAAGCATGGATTAGGTTACAAGCCAAATCAACCCACGCAAGTGTCGAGTCAAGAACAAAAATCTTCCAAACGCCACAAGAAGAGAAGGAGACAATTCGTGTGCCATCATTGTGGAGAACCAGGCCACATTCGTCCCTTTTGTTGGAAGATCATTGGGGAAAGAAGACACTTTCAGAGAACAAATATGCCTGTCAAGTCCAATATTTTTAACCGCGCTACCAACATCAATACCAACACCAGATACAAACAAGTGTGGGTCAAGAAAAACAACATCAAGTGCAACATGATCCATACCTCTTTGAAGTCTCTAGTCCCTGGAGCCTGGTATTTTGATAGTGGATGCTCGAAGCACATGACAGGCTCAGAAGAATTGCTCTCCAACATTGTCAGATTTAAAGGTGGAAAAGTGAAGCATGGAGGAGGCGCAAATGGCCAGATTATTGGCCAAGGGACTCTCCATGTTCCTGGTGTTGTAACATTAGAAAATGTGCTACTAGTAGAAGGACTTACAGCGAATTTGATCGGCATAAGTCAATTGTGCGACGGAGGGTTCAGCGTTAAATTCAACCGAGAAAAATGTGAAGTTTATGAGGAGAATGGACCGTGTATTCTCACTGGTAAAAGAACTTCAGATAATTGCTACCAAATTCATAGTGATACTTTTTGCAGGTTGTCCCAAGTTAGTGATGCAGAACTATGGCATCAAAAGCTTGGACATGTAAATTACAAGATGATGGATAGGTTGACCAAGGAAGATGCTGTGACTGGACTGCCCAAACTCAACACCAAGATCATTCCGGTGTGCGAGGCGTGCCAAAAGGGAAAACAGGTAAGGGTGCCACATCCAGTCCAACAAAGTCTGACTACATCGTCTTGCTTTGAATTGCTTCACATGGATCTCATGGGACCACTAGAGGTTGAGAGCCTTGGTGGTAAGAGGTATGTTTTCGTAATTGTTGATGATTTCTCTAGGTTTACTTGGGTAGAGTTTTTAAAAGAAAAATCCGAAACTTGTGAGGCTTTCAAAAAACTTGCAAAGAAGCTATGTGTAAGATTTAAAGTAAAAATTGGTAGAATTAGGACCGATCATGGAAAGGAATTTGAAAACGCATCATTTCTCAAGTACTGCACTTCTGAGGGTATTAGTCATGAATTTTCTTCTCCAATTACCCCTCAACAAAATGGCATAGTTGAACGTAAGAATAGAACTCTAGCGGAGATGACTAGAACTATGCTCATTTCTAATGGGATAGCTAAATGTTTTTGGGCTGAAGCAATGAACACTGCATGTCATATCACGAATAGGGCTTATTTTAGACCAGGTTCATGTGCAACTCCCAACGAATTATTGATTGGAAAGAAACCAAACTTGAGCTATTTTCATGTTTTTGGATGTGTTTGCTATGTGCTTAACGACAGAAATCATCTTGCTAAACTTGACTCAAAGAGTGATAAGTGTATCTTTATGGGCTATTCTCAAAATAGTAATGCATATAGGTTGTTTAACATTCGAATACGAAGTATGTTTGAGTCAGTAAATTTCAAGTTTGATGATCTAACAAGTGGAGTCAAGCCTGATCTAACAAGTTGAGTCAGTACCAACATCGAGCCAAATTGCAGAATCTGATTCTGATTCAGAGGAAGAAGATTCAGCGGAACCCATTGATCTTCATCAAAGGGATATTCCATCCAGAATCAAGAAATACCACCCCGTGGGCCAAATCATTGGTGATATGGATGAAAGAAGTACAAGACGTCGACAAATAAATTTCAAGGAAATGGTCAGGTATGTATGTTTGTCTACTAATTGTTCTAAAATTCGTGAGTCTTTGTACCTTTCTGAAATAGAGCCCAAGCGCGTGGAGGATGCGCTTAAGGATGAGTTCTGGATTCGGGCTATGCAAGAGGAGCTAGACCAATTCTCCAAGAATGATGTGTGGGATCTTGTTCCACGGCAAGAGAATGCTCACGTGACAGGGACCAAGTGGATATTCAAGAACAAGACTGATGAAGTAGGCAACATTGTGAGGAATAAAGCTCGACTTGTYGCACAAGGGTATACGCAAATTGAAGGTATTGATTTTGATGAGACTTTTGCCCCTGTTGCTCGAATTGAGTCGGTAAGACTATTGCTTTCTGTTGCTTGTCAGATAAAAATTTCGCTACATCAAATGGACATTAAAAGTGCATTTTTGAATGGGGTATTAAGTGAAGAAGTATATGTTGAGCAGCCTAAATGATTTGTGGATCCTCAAAAACCTGATTTTGTTTTAAAATTGAAAAAGACACTTTATGGTTTAAAACAAGCTCCGAGAGCTTGGTATGAAAGGCTAACTCAACATTTGCTTTATTTGAATTTTAGATGAGGGGAAGTTGATATAACTTTGTTTCTTCTTAAATCCAACAAGCACATCTTAATTGTCCAAATTTATGTAGACGATATTATTTTTGGATCCACTAACGAGCAGATGGTCAAGGAGTTTGTCACTCGAATGTCTGATACGTTCGAAATGAGCATGGAAGGTAACCTCTCGTACTTCCTTGGTTTACAAATTAAACAGCTTGATGATGGTCTTTTCCTTTCCCAAACTAAATATGCAAAGAACTTAGTCAAAAAGTTTGGGTTAGAGGGTGAAACTGTTAAGAAAACGCCGCTGGGCAAAACTGTAAAGCTGAGCAGAGACGGTGTTGGTAACGGTGTTGATAACACCATGTACAGGAGTATGATAGGAAGTTTGTTGTATTTGACAGCAAGTAGACCAGATATTATGTATAGTGTGTGCTTATGTGCTAGATATCAGTCTAATCCAAAAGAGTCACACTTGAAAGCGGTTAAAAGAATTATTAGGTACATTGCCDGTACAACTGAACTAGGTGTGTGGTACACGAAAGATACTGGTACTGAACTTTCAGGATTCACTGATTCGGATTGGGCTGGGGATGTAGTAGATAGGAAGAGTACTACTGGAGGATGTTTTTTTTCTAGGTAATAATCTAATTTCTTGGTACAGCAAAAAGAAAAATTGTATTTCTCTTTCTACAGCTGAAGCCGAGTACATTGCAGCTGGAAGTGCGTGCACGCAATTGCTGTGGATGAACCAAATGATTGAAGACTACGGTCTGCACAGTAGTATCTTGACGGTGTTGTGTGACAATTCCAGTGCCATTGACATCTCCAAAAATCCAGTCCAGCATTCTCGAATCAAACACATTGACATAAGGTACCACTTTATTCGAGACCTAGTTGAGAGGAAGATTGTTAGCCTTGAACATATTGGAACTGATAATCAGTTGGCTGACATCTTCACTAAGTCATTAGACTACGAGAACTTCTCTCGTTTGAGAAGATATCTCGGTATGTGCATTGTCTAACCAATGTTGGTTGTGATGTTGTGACACAACTTATCAACATCAGTCACAACATCTGTACAATTTTGCATGCATTTTTATCTTTCTTTTCATACATTATACTAATGCATGGAGTTTGATTGAAAGTGCAATAAGGTCCTCTGTTGCAATAAAAGTAATGACAAAAAGGACCAACCTCTTCGAAATTAGGTGATTGTGGGACTTGCCCGCAGAAACTTGTTTTCTCCTAGGTCCAAAAACAAGAGGCGTTTAACAGCAATTGCTGAAGATTAAAAGATTTAAATCCCTTCAAGGATAAAGAAAATTTGGACTCAAAATGCTCCAATCTTTAAAAATTTGCCTTCTTGAGAGATTTTGACACAATCATTAACTTGGGTTAAGGGGTAAGTTTCCATTGACTTCACCTAAGGCAATGTTGGTTTATAATGTTGTTAGTAATAAAAAGCAACATTGGATCAAAACACTGAAATCATAATGTATTCTGTTTTAACCTTTTAGGTCATAATTTTTAGGCATCCCGTAGGACATTCATACTTTGTGAGGATGCTGTCTTACTGTGCGTTATGGTTCTTGTGTTCTTGTCTTGCTTGACATCTCTTAAATTTGTTTTGAATTGAGCTAACCAAGTGTTTCAGTGGAGTTATAATCGGACGGCTGGACAGGTAATAATGAGGTGAATTTGGGTAGTGAAAGGTAACATTGCACAAGATAGGTACAACTGTGCTGATGGTTCATTAAAATCAGCTTAGTATTTTCGGACTATTTTGTAGATTAAGTAGTATAATTTTTTTTAAAAAAAAGGAATAATGAGTAAAGTCTGTGGGGCGGTTTTTGTGGTCATGAAGCCTATTTTGAGGAGGAGTGGTGACTTAAACAAAAAAAAAAGGAATTAAAAATCGTGTTTTATTCCTAAAAATCAACCGGTGAGAATTTTAGGGAATTTTTCCTTTTATTTTTTACTCTTTCTCTTCCCTCTTTCAACGGTCACTTCTTGGGGGTTTAAAGGGCTGATTTCTTTTTACCGTTTGATCACATTCCCCAAACCCCTTTCGAATTACAAATCTCAGACTCCTTTCTCCTCTCCAATTCTATCGAATTTCTGTTCTTGGTTCTGTGTTTCTGTGAGATTTTGCAGGATGTCTAGCTCTCCACCGCCGACAGTCCCTGAACTACCAGAGGAGGTTCGCCGCTCCGGCGACCAGATTCCGTTGCCATATCCAAAGATAGGCGACCTAGATATCCGTGAAGAGATTGGTGGTGGTAGCTCTTCAAGCTCACCGCTATCAACATCGCCGCCTGATTTGCATGCGCCTAATTCTCTTGCTGCCGTACCTGTTCCATCGCCAGTCGATGCTATGCCAGTTACTCAGGTGTTCCCTGGACAGCCCGGGAACGAGATTGACGTCGATAACCCCCCCGACTTAGCTTTTGTGGCTGAGACCTTTGGCCGCGTAGGGAATCCTACCTTGAAGTGGTCCAGGCGTTTGTGCAACATACCGCCCGGCGTTGTGCCGCCCGCGGTCCCAAAGTGCGAGGCAGGTCCGCGTCGCCACGTGCCGATTGAACACATGAACCTCCAGGAGGATGTTGTTGTGGAGTCTGATCCCGATGATCATGATTTTGAGTCTACTGCTCCGATTGCCGGAGTTGAGCCACCGTCTGCTTTTGCTCCCAATTTGCCGGAGAAGAAGAGGTTTACTCGCCGGAAGCAGCTCGTACGAAAAGCCAACAGGAGACCCGGCAAGACAAAAGACAGTGTTTCTCCGAGCCAGGCGAATGTCAAAGTCTCTCCCAAGTCCTCTGCTACTGGGTACTCTTCGTCTCCATATACTGTGCTGGATTTTATCACCGGCGAGGTTACTAGTTCCGCTAAGTCGCCTGCTGATATTCCCCCGCCGTCTCCAATTCCTTCTGCGTCGCCTGAGTTTGATACAGGTCTTTTTGAACATTCCCCTGACTCTTCAATGGATTTGCCCTTGAAAGATGTTCTTGCTGCTTTAAAGAAGGACAAGAGGAAAAAGAAGGCAGCTGCACAGGACAATGTTGTTAGTCATGTTGGTAGTCCCATACCAACATTGAGTCGCTCACAGTCTGTCACGTCCTCCCGCACTGCATCTTTTCCTGTTCCATCGCATTCTCCCACGCAGTCCTCCTCGGGTGCATGTGCTCACTCCCAGTTCTCATCTGATACTGTAACTCCTACACCCGAGATTGAGGACATGGAGCCCTGTTCAGAGAAGTTTTTAACCGATGAGGCTGCTGATCTTTTTGATGTTTATCAAACTCGCCATATGATCGCTGAGAGAAAAGTGTCGTTTGACTTGTTTGAGCGTCACAACCTGATAGCCTACTTCCGATTTCATGGTATGTATTCCACAGTCTCGACCGCCATTCCATTTGTTAGGGACATTGTTCTTGAGTTCTATGCCAATATGCTGCCCTCGATTACTGATTTAAGCTCTGTGAACTATGGGAAAGTTTTTCTGCGTGGAAAGGTGTTTGCCTTTACCCCTGACTTAATTGATGATTTATTTGGCACCACTGCACATCGGGGTAATTTTTCTGTGGATGATATGGATGAGGTTGTGTCCTTTTTGTCGGGTGGGATGGTACATTCGTGGTTTGAGCAACTACCAAGCACTAGGCTCTCGTCTTTGTATTCTATTATGCATAAAGTGGCTCTTTGCAACTGGGTCCCTTCCAGGAACACTACGGTTGTTACTCGGCCTCAGGCCCAGTTTTTGTTCAAGCTTGGGAAGGGAGTTAAGTTCAGTTTCGGACATCATGTTTTTGATATTGTGACTAAATTTGCCACATCAAGGCCTGCTGCCTCGTTGTGTTTTCCTTCTCTTATTTTCAGCCTGATGAAGAACCAAGGTCTGACGCTTCTCCCAGATGATGTGCTCACTGGTGATGCGGATTGGTTTGCTTTTCGAGGCCAACACACTACTGGTGCTAGGGTGCTCGATTTGCCTTGGCAGGCTCCAGTCCCTGCTGATGTTTATAGTGATGTTGAGAAGGATGATCCCAACATGGTCCGCATTTCTGCGCAGCTCCTGCGTGCGCATGTTGCTTCCATTGATTTGCAGATTTCTAAGTTGCAGGCACTTCGTTGCTCGTTGTTGGAGGCCCTTTCCCTTTCTGGTCAAAAAGGGGGAGAGGATGACGCGAACGTAGGGGGAGAAAGTATTGTTGGAGAAGATGTTGATGTTGCTGATGTTGCCGAGAATGAGACTGTTGTTGCCGCCGAAGCCTTGGCGAGCCTTGCTCAAGAGAAGAGGCGTAAGCGAATTCGAGCGCGTAACAAGGCTTTGAAGAAGATGATGGAACTGAGGGAGAAGAAGAAGAGGAAGAAGAACGATGAAGGAACTTCGACATCTCCTTGACGGTCAAAGAGGATTTGAAGTCATTAAGTTCCTTTATTCAGTTTGTTTTAATAAGTATTTTGAACAATGTTGGTTTGTAATGTTGGTTTGAGTGTTAACAACATTGGGTGTTTTGTTTAGGGGGAGTTTATTATCTTAGGGGGAGTTAGTATTTTTATTTCATTTGTGTTTGCGTCTTAGTGTTTTGTCCAGAAAGGCAAAAGGGGGAGATTGTTGAGGAATTTATTCTTGGCAATAATTCCTATTTTGTTATTTGCCTTTCTTTGGCATAAAATAAATTAGGAAACTAGATATAGTCAATATTATGTTTCCAAGTTTATGCACAAGACTTTAATTATGTCTAGATTGTGTCTAGGATTTGTTTTTAGGTATTTACCAAGTTTAGGATCTTAGAATTGTCTATTTAAGACATTAGAAATCCTAAAACTTGGTTACACGGTTTTTTATAATCTTTACGCACGGGATTCCTAGAGGACGCAAGACGTAAGAAGACGCACAAGAGAAGAAGAACACGATAGAGTTACTTGGAGCCAACGTTCATGAGAAACAAGATCTTTGAAGTTGCGTGACCAACGGAAGAGATCTTGCCATTCCGGAAACAAGTATTTAGTATCAAGTTTCTTGATATTTAGTTTTCATATATTACTTTATATTGTGTATTGAACGTGAAGTGAAAGTAATATAGTTTTCGGGTTTGTACACCCAAGTTCACAAGTATTTACTTGTGAACTGAATTTGTTTAATCGTGTTCTCGTCTTTTAAATTCCGCTGCATAATTTTCCGTTACTCTGGTTGATATTGTTAACTGGTGTTGTTAACATTGATTAACAACATCGTGAATCTGAGACTTATTTTTAAAACCATAGACCTTCTAATTCTACAAGATCATTGCCACACATGTCTTACCGATGCTCTAAGTAAGCTTTCAGACAATATGGACAAAGTAGGTGGGCGAGTTGTGTATGGGAGTTGCAACGTAAGATATGAGACATATAATTTCCTCAATTAATTAATTATTTAATTAATTATAAAGCGTTTCAACTAAATATCAGTGCTTACGTACCCCTGTCGATCGTGTGTTTGATCAATAAAAGTAGTTATAAAATTTTCATTTTTTGCTGGCTGTTGAGTTTAATTCCATCAACTCACATTCATGGAATAAGCATGTATCCAACATATTTTATACGAGAACTCATCTATTTTATATAAAAGAATGGTTTGTGATAGGATTATTGTCCACGAAAGTTTTTTAATCCTATTAATTATGTAAATTATTTTTAGTCTTATTTGTCTTTTCTGGATTTTAGTGTTGGTTAGAATGTTAGTAGGTATACGAGTCTTTATCTCTTAAATATCTTAAGAGATAATTATTCAAACCTTGTGTGAAACAAGGACTCCTTCAACAAAGTTGAGTTATAAGTACTTGTCGTTTTCATTTGGAGAAATTACGACGACAAGCGAGAGAAAAACAGAAACACCACTACATCATTTCTGCTCCGTTTTATGTTTATTCTTCGAGTTCAACTTGTTCGAACGAGAAGAACTTTTAGGAGCAATTTCATTTTTCATCTTTCATCTTTTTGTAATATTACTAGAATTCTTTTTGTTGGATCTGTAAACATTTCTAGTAATATAACTTTTGGCCTACGGTCACGTTCTGTGAGTTATTTTAACTCACAGGAAAAAATCATTACTGTTTTAATTTTTGCACATATGTTAGTAAGAATGTCTCAACACATTTTCTAACAGTGACGTTCATACAAGTTACTGAAAATATTCAAAACTTTCAATTGGTATCAAGAGCGATCACTTGACTCTACTAAGTGAGATTCCTGTGGACTTTGAAGGAAAATAATGGATACTGTAATGAACACTGCAATCGGACCTCCTGTGTTGGATAGAACAAACTATGCAATTTTGAAAGTCAGGATGCGATTATATATCAAGACAATTGATAAAAGATCCTGGCGTGCAATCCTAACTTGATGGGAGGCTCCCAGAAGAGATGATCCGGACGGTGACATCATTCTGAAAAATGAAGTTGACTGGAATGTAGAAGAACTTTCCACCTCAAATGCCAACACCAAAGCCTTGAATGCCATCTACAGCTTTGTGGATGTCTCGTTGTTTAGAATCATCTCCAACCTACAAACTGCCAAAGAATCATGGGATGCACTACAACTCTTATGTGAAAGATCCAGAGGAGTCCAAAGAACCAAAATGAGAATGCTAGCGACACGATTCGAAATACTAAGAATGGAGGAAAGTGAAACCATTGCCAGCTACAGTGCAAAACTTCTTGATATTTTAAATTAATGTCAATCTCTAGGATCTCCTATCTCAAATGAAAGACTTGTGAGCAAATTCCTGCGATCTGTGACGGAAAAATTCAATATGAAGATCACGACAATTGAATAAGCCAAAGACACTGCTGTCATGAGTTTTGATGATCTTGTTGGATCACTAAAGACTTATGAGTTAGAATTAAAACTCAAGCAACCAAAAGGGAAGAGCATTGCTCTCATCTTTGCCCCAGATTCTGAAGATGAAGATATTGACCTTGCTGCCATAGCGTACGAGGCTGAGCATGCAAACTTAGATGCGGACGGTATTGCTCTCATCACCAAAAAGTTCGGTGACTTCCTGAAGAAAAAGAATATCTCAAGAAAATCCTTGAACAGGCATCTCAAGTCCGCATCTGAGCCTAGCACTCCACAACCCTTGGGACATTCCTCCAACAGGTTCCAACGAAGAGATTCAACACCTACGAGTGCGAAATTTGAACCCAGGAACCAAAACAGTACCAAGGACCTGGACAACGTTCAGTGTCATGAATGCAGAGGTTTTGGACATTATAGGTATGAGTGCGCCAGTACCCTAAGGAAGAAGAATTTTATCGCCATGAGTGATGAAGAAGATGACGTGGAGTCAAAAGAAACTGAGGTGGATGCTGCTATGAGCGCTTGTGTTATCTGGGATAACACTGACAGCTTGAGTAACATTGTGTGTTTCAACTCTGTAACCACAACAAAAGACGATAAGAATCAAGAGTTTGTTGCGGCTTATGAAGAGCTGTATGAAAACTGGTGCAAACTTCTCCAGAAGGTCAAATTTCTCTTTAAAGAAAATGAGAGACTGACAGGAGCAGAAAAAGAACAACAATCTGTGGTGTTACGCCTAGAAACTCCGTTGACCAAGCAAGAAGAAGGACTGGATAGAACCAGGGGAGAACTCTCAGCAGCTATGATGATACTCAAGAAACTCAACACTGGATCAACCAAACTTGATGAAATCCTGTCCATTGGAATAATGGTCAGACATGGGATAGGATTTGAGGCTCCACTCTTGTCAAAGAAAGTGAGAAATCCTTCGAAGGATCAGTCTCTGTGGACAAAAACAGGCGAAGGAAGCGTACCTACGTATGTCATCACTGCTCAAAACCGGGTCACATCAGACCATTCTGTAGGAAATTCAAGTCTGAAAGAGCAACGTCCCCTGATAAGCCAATGCCAGTCAAGAAATGCCCCAACATCAGGACTAACACCACTCGCAAAAATAAAATGGTGTGGGTCAAGAAGGAAGTCACCCAGTGTAACATGATCTACATATCCCTGAAGTACGGAGTTGAAGACTCGTGGTATTTTGACAGCGGGTGCTCCAAACACATGACAGGATCTGCTGAACACTTGACCAATGTTGTTCAACACAAAGGAGGCAAAGTCCAATACGGTGGAGGAGAGCATGGTCAGATTGTTGGAAAAGGCACCCTGAATGTTGAAGGGTTGCCTAAACTTAAGAATGTGCTGCTTGTCAAGGGTTTAGCTGCCAACCTCATTAGCATCAGTCAACTTTGCGATGATGATCTGCATGTAAAGTTTAGCCGAGACACCTGTTAAGTCCTCGACAACACAAATCGTTGCATCCTCATGGGAACTCGAACCACAAACAACTGCTACAAAGTATAATGCAAGATCTGGTGTCAAAGTGCGCAATCATCTGAGTCCGAACTGTGGCATCAAAAGATGGGACACGTCAATTACAAAATGATGAGCAAACTTTTCAAGTCAGAAGCTGTGAGAGGAATTCCCAAGCTGGTCATCAACAACCCATCCGTATATGGTGATTGTCAAAAAAGAAAACAAACCAGGGTGTCTCATCCAGTGACCCAACATTTCAACACTACTCGGTGCCTGGAATTGCTTCACATGGATCTTATGGGTCCTATCGAGGTAGAAAGTTTGGGTGGTAAGAAATACTCGTTTGTTATCGTTGATGATTTCTCTCAATTCACCTTGATTGAGTTTCTCTGTGAGAAATTTGAGACTTTTGAAAGTTTTCAAAAACTGTCCAAACGTGTCATTAACAAATTTCTTTAGAAATTGGTAGAATTAGGACCAATCATGGTAAAGAGTTTGAGAACTCATTCTTTCAAAACTCTTGTGACAAATACGGAGCTTCTCATGAGTTCTCCTCACCAATCACGCCTCAACAAAACGGAATTGCTGAGCGTAAAAATTAGTCCTTACAGGAAACGGCTCTGAACCATGTTAATTTCAAAAAAATCTTGCAAAAAGGTTCTAGGCAAAAGCTCTTAACACAGCGTGTCATATTTCTAATCGAGTCTATTTTAGGGTAGGGACTTGCAAAACACCCTACGAGCTTCTTGTTGGAAACAAACCTAATCTGAACTATTTTCATATTTTCGGTTACATATGCTATGTGTGGAATGACAGATCCCACTTAGTAAAATTTGATTTTAAAAGCGACAAGTGTGTCTCTCTGGGATATTCAGTAAATAGCCATTCTTACAGGGTGTTTAATCTAAGAACTCGCACTATGCTTGAGTTTGTGAATGTCAGGTTCGATGAACTAGCAGCTATCTCTGGAAATTCTGCTGAGGATAATGTGATTGATCTGATTCAAAGTCCACATTCATCTCCTCTACTTACTCCAGGGGAGATGTTTGAAACTGCACCAAGTGTTACTGAAAGGGCTGCAACACTTAAACCAACATCACAGGTACATATAGACGCTGATGGTGAAACCTCTGAATCAGAAGAAGACCAGGTTGTTGAAGCAATCTCTGCATCACCAGACAGAGACATACCCTCCTGAATAAAGAAGAATCATACCACATCCCAAGTCATTGGATCTTTGAACGAATGAAGCACACGAAAGAAACAGATCAATTTCAAGGAAATGGTGAAACTGGTATATATGGCCTCATGCTATTCTCTAACTAATTACTCTTGTTTTGTGTCCACCATAGAGCCCAGGAAGGTGGGATAAGCTTTTAAAGACGAATACTGGATAAATGCCATGCAAGAAGAATTGGATCAGTTCGCCAAAAATGACGTATGGGACTTGGTACCACGACCGTATGGTGGAAACGTCATTGGAACAAAGTGGATCTTCAGAAACAAGACTAATGAACTGGGAAATATAGTAAGAATCAAAGCCAGACTTGTGGTTCAAGTTTATACTCAGGTTGAAGGTATAGACTTTGATGAAACATTTGCTCCGGTAGCTAGAATTGATTCAATTAGATTACTTATAGCTATTGCTTGTCACATGAACATTAATCTTCACTCAATGGATATAAAAAGTGCATTCTTGAATGGTGTTTTAAATGAAGAAGCTTATGTTGAGCAACCCAAAGGTTTTGAAGATCCTCAAAACCTCACTATGTATTCAAATTAAAAAGGGCCCTCTATGGACTAAAACAAGCTCCTAGGGCTTGGTACGAGAGGCTCACTCAACATCTTCTTCAAATGAATTTCAAACATGGTGAAGTTGATAAAACTATGTTCATTTTGAAAAACAATCGCAAGATACTAATTTCTCAAATCTATGTTGATGATATTGTGTTTGGCTCTAACTGCAATGAACTACTCAAAGACTTTGTGACAACCATGTCTACCACCTTCTAGATGAGCATGGAAGGTGAGTTATCGTTCTTTTTGGGGTTACAAATTAAACAGTTTAAAGATGGAATTTTCTTGTCTCAAGCGAAGTATGCAAAAAACCTGGTGAAGCATTTTGGTCTCGATAGTGCCAAGCATATGAAGACTCCCATGGGATCAAGTCAAAAACTGTCAAGGGACGATGTTAGTGAAAGTGTTGATCACACTGTGTACAGGAGCATGATTGGCAGTCTTTTGTACTTAACTACCATTCGTCCAGATATTATGTATAGCGTCTGTTTGTGTGCTCGTTATTAGTCTAATCCGAAAGAAACTCACCTAAAGGCACTTAAACGCATAGATATGTAGTTGGAACATGCAATCTAGGAATCTGGTATACAAAGGACATTAACTCTGGTCTTGTTGGCTATACTGATTCTGATTGGGCAGCTGACGCTGATGATAGGAAGATTACAACAGGTGGGTGTTTCTTTTTAGGTAATAATTTGGTCTCCTGGTACAGCAAGAAGCAGAACTGCGTGTCACCATCAACTGCTGAGTCTGAGTATGTGGTTGCAGGTAGTGCTTGTTCCCAACTGCTCTGGATGAAACAAATGATAGAGGAATATGGATTACAAAGTCATGTTGTTACTATTTTGTGTGATAACTCAAGTGCAATCGACATCTCAAGGAATCCTGTACAACACTCTCGAACAAAACACATAGACATCAGGCATAATTTCATTCGAGATTTGGTTGAGAGAAATGTTGTGAGTATTGAGCATATTGGAACTGAACATCAACTGACTGACATATTCACCAAAGCATTAGACTACGAGAGATTTTCCAGATTAAGGAAGTCTCTTGGCTTATGTGCTATTTGATTTTTGTTACCGGAAATGCTGCAGCACCCCTAGTAACATCAGTTGCAGCATACTATTTTTAACATGCATTTTTTTATTTTTTTTCATAACAACATAATAAGTATTGCATAACTCACAAAAGCATGAACATTGACGGTTTGAGTGTGATGTCAAAAGAGGCTGAAAGTTTCGAAATAAACAATTGTATGCTGACTTTTGCAGAAACAATTTTTCTCTCGGTGTGCGCAAAAATTCGAATTAAAAAGTTTGAAGGATGTTCCAGCTAGTTATTCTTGAATGACTATTTTTCTTGCCAATGTGCTGAAATAAAAAATTAAAGATCCTTTCTATGGATTGATAATATGCTGATTAAGTGGAGATTGTCTTTTGCTCCCAGGACACAAATATCCTCAAACACAAATGACTTTGTCATTCGCCGAGTTAAGAATTGTCAGTTCATTGACTTTGTTGATCGAATGTCAGTGCCAATGCCATCACACAAGGAACCAACACTCTACTGTATTTGTGAACCGTATGTGTTTTTTTGGTCATTCTTTTCAGGCATACCTCTAGGACATTCATGTTTGGTGAATTTCGTTCTTAAAGTTGTTTTTGGTAAAGCTATGCTCATAACAAAATTCTGTTTTTCTCTTACTCAAATCTCATTATTTTTTGATGCCTTATTGTCAAGTGGGTTATAATCAGAGTCTTGTGGACCTGAGTCATTGTTGCACTTGTTTTCGCTGTGAGTAATTTTGTTTAAAAGTAGAGTTGGGCTTGAAGAATTGGCCTGTCTCTTCCATACTTTCCAGGCCTTAAGGTAATCTCTACTAATACTCACAAGTTGTTTAAGCTGTATTTGTGTGTCAGGATCTTTCCTAGATTCAGTCAAAAGCACTCTCAACACAAAACCCCTTTCGCATTCAGCTCTCTCAACCAAACTAAACCCTAATTTCTGATCGGAGATGAGTCCAAGAAAAACCAAGGTGTTGAGAAAGTCTGCCCGTGCTCAGTCGGAGAAGGTGCTGATGACGGAGAATAGTGCTGCCTCCAGCACTCTTCCGAGATACGTTCCCCTTGATATTCGAGGCGAACACGGAGATTCCTTCACTTTGGAAATGAATGTTTGTGGATATGCTCCAACACAAGGACCTGACACCGGGGTCCCTTCTGCAATGCCTCCACAACCAAGTTCGTCGACTGCCCTATTAAGATGCCCACTGGTGACACAGTGGAGCCCAATGCCACAATTCTCGCAGGCAACCCCGGGAATGAAATCGATGTGAATAATCTGCTAAATTTAAAGCTAATTGCATAAATATGTGGGCGAATCGGAAACCCACTACTAAAGCTCTCACGACAGCTGAGAGGGATTAACCCGGGTCACCTACCGGAGGCTGTTCCCAAGAGTCAGTCCGGTGGACCTAGGAGTATTCCGCTGGAAAGAATGTCCTTTATTGAAGACATTGACTACTTGACGGACAACGATGATGCAGACTATGATCTACCGGAGGGTCTAGTTGCTAAGAAGGAGGAGATACCTGTCACTCCATTTTTTCCTAACTTAGGAACTGAAATGGTGCGCAAGTTTCGTGCTAAGAGGAAGCGTCTCACTCCTCAAAACATGGTGGCACCGGACTCAGAATCAATGGAGGTTGATAAGGAGACTTGCTGGCTAATGAAGATGCACCTCTGGTATCTTTACTATTGAAAATGGGTAAATCTATCCCTGTGCAGGGTGCTTCAAGTTCTGTACCTCGAACTGTTGATAGTGCATGCCATTCCCCTGACCAACCATCATCAGACTCAAGTCAATCCTCATAAAGGACTGTGTCAGTTGGTGAGCCTGATGTGAGTGAGGATGTTAGCACACCCCTGTCTAAAAATTCTCCTAAAGCAGCTCATTCATCTCCTTCAAAAGAGACCTCCGCGCAAGAAGTCTCCATTTCAGGCTCCACTTCATCTGAAAATTCAGATGATGCTAACTTTGAGGTTAGACAGGAAGATCCAGTGGACATTGCCACTGAAGAGGAAGAATCAAAGAGCTTTGATCTGGGAGATGACTCTGATGATGAAGAGCTGGGGGTGGGCAATGCCTATGCTCCTCGCTTTTATACAAGTGAAGCCAAAGAGAGGTACAATGGGTTATATAACAGGGTGCTGATTGAAGAAAGGAGGGTTGATTTTGGACTGTTTGAGAAGAAGAACTTAAACAAATTTCTGAGCAGAAAAGGGTTACCTTCTACAGTAACGACGGCAGTGCCATATCTGAGGGAGGCGGTTCTTGAATTTTATGTCAACATGCTTCCTTCGGTTTCTAATCAGCTGTCTGAGAGGTATGGTAAGGTGTATGTGCGTGAGAAAATATATTCTTTCACTCCATCTGTGATTAATAGGTTCTTCGGGACTGAAGATGATGACGAGAGGGCCTCGATTGATGACTTTGATGATGTGGCCAAGTTCTTAACTGGTGGCCAAATGACGAAGTGGTCGAAGAGATTTCTTAGCTCACACCTTACTTCTCTCTACTCTGTGCTCCACAAAGTAGCCGTGTGCAATTGGGTCCTGACGACCAATACAACGAAAGTCACGCATTCATAGGGAATAGCCCTATTCTAAATTGGAAAAGGGATGCAGTTCAACTTTGGCCAGACTGTTTTTGACTGTGTAATGAAGTTTGCAGACACCAAGGCTACAAAGGTTGTTTTGCCATTTCCCTCGCTCATTTACTCGATCCTTTCTGATCAAGGCCTCCAAAAGTACACTGATGAGAACTTCAGTGGTGAGCCTGGCTTATTTGGTCTAAGCCACAAGCACTTTGAAGGGACGCATCGTATTGTTGATCTACCGCTGGAGTTCTACGATGACGAGGATGTGGACACTGCCTACGCTTCTCCAGATGTTGGTCCCGGTGTTACTAACACAGGGACTAACACTTGCCTCTATATCCCTATTCTTGTGTCTGATTTGCAGGTTCAGCTGCGCCTGGTCGATCAACAGATTGCTAGAGCTCGGGAACATTTAGCTGGGCTAGAGAGAGTGTGAGACTTCCTCTCCAAAATGCTCCTTTTGCAATCTGGACAAAAAGGGGGAGAGAAAGTTACTAGGGAGGCTGGAGAGGCTACTACTGGAGAGGCTACTACTGCTGCGATGGACAAAGGAAAGCAGAAGGTGGATAACTGCTCGGGAAGATGAGGATGACACCATGCTGATCCCTCGCCGGTCCAGGAGGACTCGAACGGAAAACAATCCCTAAATGTCCCTGTTGATTCTGAACCCGAATGATTCTGAACATTTGTTTTTTTTTTGAAACATTTCTTTTCTGTTGTTTTGTGTTAGCTCCGACTTTGCCAATACTAGTGTTTTTGTTATTTCTATTAACATTCTTTCAGCTCAGCAATTCAGGGGGAGTCTTCACTAGTGTTTGTTCAGGGGGAGTGATTTCCTCTGGCTTTTGTCCAGACATGCAAAAGGGAGAGATTGATAGGATTATTGTCAACGGGGGATTTTTAATCCTACTAATTATGTAAATTTTTTTAGTCTTATTTGCCTTTTCTGGACTCTAGTGTTGGCTAGAATGTTAGTAGGTATAGAAGTCCTTATCTCTTAAATATCTTAAGAGATAATTATCAAGACCTTGTTATTGGAACAAGGACTCCTTCAAGGAAGTTGAACTATAAGTACTTGGCATTTTCATTTGGAGAAATTACGACGATAAGCGAGAGAAAAACAGAAACACCACTACATCAATTCTGCTCCGTTTTATGTTTATTCTTTGAGTTCAACTTGTTCGAACGAGAAGAACTTGGAGGAATTTCATTTTTCATCTTTCATCTTTTTGTAATATTACTAGAATCCTTTTTGTTAGATCTGTAAAAATTTCTAGTAATATAACTTTTGGCCTATGGTCGCACTCTGTGATTTAGTTTAACTCACTGGCAAAAATCATTACTGTTTTATTTTCGCACATATGTTAGTAAGAATGTCTCAACACATTTACTAACACTGACATTCATACAAGTTATTGAAAACCTTCAAAACTTTCAGTTTGAAGTTAAATATTATCAAGCTGTTGCTTTTCTGCAGGTTGTAAAATGAGGATAGCCATAATGATTTGTCCTTTATGATTTTTGAAGTCTTGTTTTCTTTTAAGTATAGCACTCTGAAATTCTGGTAATTGATTTCTGATAAACAATTAATTGTCCATAAATGAGAAAAAAAAAGTTGTAAGCTTGAAAGCAGAAAGGTTCATATACAATATTAGGGTTACAAGAAAAGCCATACGGCTGTTGATCTAGCGGCCACAATATATAACCCTAGGAATGATCTAGAACACATATACGTGTGTAAATTACATTGGTTCACATAAGATGACAATAAATACCTAGCTGGAACCTTGCAACAGCTCTCTTGGTTTGTTCGTATGTGCAGCTGGTTTTTGTCTCCTTCTTCCTTCATGGCTATACATGCCATGCATGGCTTGATGTGTATGATCCTGATGTGGTATGCTAACATGCCCCCTCAATTGGAGGGAGGATTTTGGGAAAACAGAAAGCTTCCTTCGAAATCTCTCGAACAACTGCCCAGATAATGGTTTTGTGAAAATATCTGTTGTTTGTTCAACGGAGGGGACATGCTGCACTTTGATCTGTTTGTTGCTGAATTTCTCCCTGATAAAATGGACATCAAGTTCCAGGTGTTTTGTTCTTTGATGATGGATGGGATTGTAAGCAAGGGCAATTGCTCCTTGATTATCCAGCCAAATTGTTGGAATGTGTGGTTGATACAGATGGATTTCCTTCAAAAGTGACTGAATCCAAATGATTTCACAAGTTTTTGTTGATGAGCTTCTATACTCAGCTTCAGTACTAGACCATGAAACCTTTTTTTGCTTCTTGGAACTCCAGCTAACTAGATTGTGCCCTAGAAAAATACATAGGCCTGATGTTGATTTCCTGTCATCCATATCTAATGCCCTGTCTGAATCAGAAAAGTCATTTAGGTGACTGTCCTGGTGAAAAGCCTTTTCCATAGTCCATTGTGCCATCCAGATATATGATTACCCTCTTGGCAGCTTTCCAATGCATGTCTGTTGGAGCCTGCATAAACTGACTTAGTTTGTTAACACCAAATGATATGTTTGGACTTGTGACAGTGGTATATTGTAATGCACCTATGATAGTCTGTAGAGCTTAGGATTAGACATAGGCTGACCATCATTTTTGGACAGAAGGGGTTTTCAGATCATTGGAGTGGAGAGACTCTTGCAATATTTCATTCCTGCCTTTGTTATGATCTCTTGGATGTATTGTTGCTGACAGAAATAAACCTTGTGTGTTTGGGAGGAACTCAATTCCTAGAAAGTAGCTGAGAGAGACAAGGTCCTTAAGGGAAAAGAATTGTCCAAGTTGTATAATAAGGGAGCTTATGTGGCTGAGATTATTACCTGTGATTAAGAGGTCATCAATATAGACCATTATCAATATCAGCCTATTTTTGCATGGTTTGTAATATGAGGAAGGATCAGCTTGAGATACTCTAAAACCAATGTGTAAAAGTACACTGCCAAGCTTGCTGGACCAAGCTCGTGATGATTGTTTCAAACCATATAAGGATTTCTTTAATCTGCAGACTTTTCCAGGAGGAGCACAATTTTCAAAACCAGGAGGGATTTGCATGTAGATCTCTGAGTCTATATCACCATTTAAGAAAGAACTATCTACATCCACTTGTCTGATCTGCCAAGAATTTGATACAGCAATAGAAAGGACTGTCCTAATTGTTGTTGGTTTTATAACTGGGCTGAAAGTCTAAGTGTAGTCAAAGCCTGCTTCCTGTGTGTAACCTCGAGCTACTAACCTTGCTTTACACCTTGGGACTGAACCATGTGCATCCTTTTTTGGCTTTAAAAACCCATTTACAACTCACCAGCTTCTTGTGAGGTGGGGGAGATGTGATTGTCCATGTATTATTGGAAATCAAGGCATGATATTCTCTATTCATGGCTGTTGCCAATGTGGAAAATTCATGGCTTATGAGTTGATTTGGTTCAGTAAAAGGATCTGTTTGTAATAAATAGGATTTTGGCTTCCTTATCCCAGCCTTGAGCCTTGTTGTCATTGGGTGGATATTTTTTCCCTGCAGAGCTGCTTGATCAATATGTCCTTGTTGTGCTGTTTGGTCAACCTGCATGTCATGGTTCGTAGCATTTGATATAGTCAAGTTATTACTTTCTATTGGTAAATCAATAATTATTTGACCAATAGGGCTAATTCTTTTGAGTCGCTCTCCAGTTTTCCCCCCATTTCTGCTTTCTGCCTTCGACGGCAAAATCCAAACACCCTATCTGAGGGCGCAGTGTAATTGTCCATTCTTCATCATTGAGTTCGGATGAAAGTTCATTATTCCAATTAGGGTGTTTTTATTCCAGCTCTATTTTTCCCGCGATGGTCCGTTCTAGCCTAAATACGTTGTCCGTAGAAGTTCTTCAAATCAATTTACTCAAGAACGGACAATTTTTTATGAAAGTTCTTATATTTTGCATTTTCTATCAAGTTCATTATTCCAGATCCATATTTTTTTGTTCGATGTGTTTTTTTGAATATTCATATCTCGATTCATGAAATCTATTTCAAACTTTCTGCTATATTTGATTCATGAATTGAATAATCGATATCCAGATCTGTTATTCAATCATTTTTCGTAATTTTTGCACATTGAGTAGCGGCTGTTTTCTTATGAACTGTTTTGTGGCTGTTATTTTGCTTTAGAAATAACTTATCTAGAGAAAACAGATCTAAAAATTTATAGTACGCGATTCTAAGCAATATTTAATTCAATTTTTTTCCTTTTTTATTCCAATAATTGTCGTCTCCTTCGCAGATTCTAGCTCTAGGCAACATTTATTTTCACTTTTTTTTGGGTAATAGTTATTTAGTTTAATCTTTCATTGTATAGGATCGAGCAAAACAATAAGCTTTTAAATAATTTTTCACCTCTCAAATCTTTTTTTTTTTTAAACTGCTTCATGTAATCTCTTATTTTTTTGTGTTAAATTTGTATTTTTTCAGAACTATATGAAAATCATTTTACAAAAAATCTCAGATTTGGTAACTCGGATGAATTGCCTCCTCAATCACGGGAAGTTATAGGTTAACTCCATCTCACATGTAATTTTTATAATTGTCCATAAAAATATCTGATTTCATTTTTTTTTCTTATTAGGTCAAAGCTTAATTTGTTGCCCAATATTTGTGCTTGAATGTTAAATTTTTGATTTTTGTCTCTGTCGAATTTATTTTTTGGTCATGCAAATAAAGATTCCCCTCATCGGGTATTTTCGTTGAGTTATCCATTTTATACCACGTGCATATCTTATATTCTGTGCAGTTTTTGGGTTAATAGTAGTGAAGATATTATTGTTCTAGATAATGTTTGAAATGGCAACACTTATGCAAGTTGCAGCTTTTCTCGATGAAATGGGTCGAGTATTGGTTCATTTTCAATTCTAAATTGATTGCTTTTCGGATTCGCTAAATGATTTCCAAGGTTATTTACAAAGAAAAAAAGAAAAATACTACCAACAAGATTTAGCCTAATCTCGGATGTGTTCACGTTGTATTTATGTGAGAGTAAGAACACTTTAGTATACAATTTGGGATATGAATTACAATTTTAGCTTAACTTTCTCACTCAACATTGATAAAAATTATGAGTAGAAGCACTTTTTTAGGAATAAATCTGATCTTTGTTTAGTTTTATTTTAAATTTTGTTTCGTTTTCTTTTGAATATATTTAATGTTTTTGAAGTTTTTTTGTGTATGTGAAAGTTGAGTCTTGTAGTTGAGTGCTACTTTTGTTTTCTAAGAGTGTGTCAAGATAACCAAGTTTTGGTTTGATTTATTTTCTAAATTCTTGCTGCTTATGATGTTTTTGTGGTAATTTATGAGAAATGTGGGAAATGATTTTCTAAGAGGATGAGGAAAAAAAATGGATATAAGATTAAAATCTTTAAATTGTCAAGCTGAGGCTTTCTTGAATTATATATATACTTTTGTTGTTATCGTAAAGTCTTAATAACCTCATAAGGTTATTATGCTTTTGTATTTATATTGATCTTTTTGTTTTTATATTTTTTGGGATCGATCTCAGGGGGCAATTTGCAGAAAGATATAGTTGTGCTCTCTAAAATTATTTCTCATTTTTTCTTAATGGGGTTCTTGATTGTTCTTTCTGTCTCTAGAAATATTACTTAATCGGGTTCTTGATTGTGTTGCACTATGGAGATTTAAGCCGTTTCTGAGTTTTTGATGAGTTTTGTTCATTGTGAGTGTTTTTCTTCTTCTTTTTTACAATATATCTTTTCCAATGCTTTATTTTATTTTCTCACTTAAACTTTTACTTTTCTATTACAAATTATCTTTGATTATATCCATTGCTCTGGAAATCTTCTTAGTTGCCCTGCTTAATATATATTTTAATTTCTATGCACTTTTTTTTATTTTGGTTTAATTATACTGTGTTTTATTTGTCTTACAATGGTCTTATTTTTTGCTACTTTGGAAAATAAAATAGATTGAGAGGAAGAAGAGTTTCCAAAAGGTATAACCATGCTTTCTAAATGTTCATTCATGTACCATTACTTGGGACAATTTCGTTGAGATTCTTCGGTCGATTGTGTGGATATTAGTGTTTTCATTGGGTTTTTTCGTCGTCTTTCTTTCTTTCCTTTTATTTTATTTTATTTTACGTTCAGCTGTTATTTTCGTTGATGAGACTTTGAGTTTTTGTTATTTTTCTTGAGAGATCTTCATTGATATATGGTATGTATGTTAGTTAATACAGAGTTTATTAGTTAATGCGACTTTATCACATAACAGGGATAAAGACGTGAAGTTTATCAATTACAATTATGTTTGAAAAGTTTAAATGACAGGCTACGCAAAAGAATTTTGTCTAGGAAAAAGGCTTTAAAATCCCTTAATCTCCTAGCTCTTCTGGCTATGTTTCAGGGGAAAATGACACTGAGAAATAAGCTGGTCCAAAAAGGGTTCATCAATATTTCAAATTTTACGAGAAGCTCCCACCGGTCGATGTGTTTATATGCACGTCCAATCCGAGAAAGGAGTCCTCTATAGGGGTGATGAACACCGTGATTTTGGCTATGGCGCTCGACTACCCACCCGACAAGCTCGCCGTTTATCTCCAGGATGATAGTGGCTCTCACGTGACCTTGCAAGCCATGAGAGAAGCCTGGAAATTCGCGAGAATTAGGATTCCTTTCTGTAGGAAAAGTACGAGTTGAGTTTCTGGTGCCTGGAGCCTTATTTTGCAGTTAAGGGCAGTGGTAATGAGAAGTTCAGTGGCAGCAATGAGTTCGCGGCTGATAGGAAGATTGTCGAGGTTTGTGACCCAATTAATTCCCTGAAATTTGTTATTAGCTTTTACTTTTTTGGTTTTTGCCCGAATTTTCGTTATTGTGTATGTGGGCAGAAAAAGTATGAAGAATTTCAAGCAGCAATAGAAAAGAATTCAGTGAATGCACAAGGTTCGGTTAGCAGAGATCATGCATCTATCATCGAGGTAGAAAGTGCGTTGTGAATATTGTATATGGTATCATTAATGTGGCCTCTTAGAATTAAAAACTCAATTAGGATCCCCTTCCTTCATTTTGTCAAAGATAAAGCTATCAAATGAATATAAATTGGGCAATTTCCTATTTTTTCATGTCCGTAACAGAGATTAGGTTTACAGGTTTCAAGGTGGATTTTGTATTTTATTATTATTATTATTAGTAGTAGTAGTAGTATTATTATTTATTTATTTATTTATATATTTTTGCACTTTTGGATGATGCATATGAATTTAACTGAGCAAAATGAATCTTGCATGATTTATGTGGACTTTTTTCAGTTCATTATGTTGTCCCTTAGTTCATTTTATCGAATCATGCTTGAGTTACGAATAATTTTGAGAGTGCTGTTGAAATTTAAGTTTTGGTGATCCATGGAATGTTTAACAAGACTGTGTTTGTGTAATTGATTGCTTATGATTATATCATTTAAAAGCTTGTATAAAGCTACTGATTCGTAAATTATTTTAGCTGATTGGTTAGGGTGTTTGGCTAAACTTATTCTAATCATCTTATAAGCTCTTATAGCTAATAAGCTGTTTTAAGAGCTGATAAGCTGTTAGGTCTTATTTTAAAAATAAGTTGTTTTAGTGTTTGGATAAAATAAGGTGTTGGAACATGTAATCTCTTTTTAAATATTACAAGTTGTTAAGGTGTTTGGCATTATAAGCTCTTTTTACTGTTATAATGACTGAATACAAAATTGACACCATGATGCTTATATAAATTGGCATCTGTCATCTCCGTATAATATTATTTTCATAGTTTACCGTCAATGATTTATAATAATATTTTTTTCACAATCCCCCCTATTAGCTTAGTCTTTCCTGCCCGAAAAGGGCCCGATTTTAGCCGGGCTGCACGCCCTACACTTGAGGCTTAGCTCCATTCGCGCTCCTCCCCAAGGATCGCTTCATTCCAGCCTGTTTCTCTCTCTGCGTGGGCCCTTTTGATACGCTTTGGACGAGACTTCCCACTAACACTTCTGGGGCTAACGTGGGAAGTCTCTAGCGCCGGGCCCACCCTGCTACTTAGCTCCATTCGAGCTCCTCCTTTTGACGTGACTATTTGCATAACTAATGCACGTTTTTTGGTTGCCCAAATGTAATTATGAATTATCTGGTTGGAGAAGCAGTTTTCAAGTTAATATTAGTAAAAAAAGGTTTGGCCCAGTAGACAGACAAATTGATCACGTCCGAATACAATGATTTCACAGATAAAACCAATAAATACTGAATAATAAAAACCTCCAACTGAAAAATGGTACTCGAACATAAAATATGAAGGATGAACCTTCTCAGCAATCTCATCTACGGATAAATTATTAGGCCTTCTACTGCTAAACAAAGTGTTAATATAAATAAGCAAAAAAAAAAAAGAAGAAAAAACAAAACAAAATTTTAAAAATAAAAATAAAACAAAAATCCCAATTGTCACCTTCTTTCTCCTTGGACCTATCTTATCATCTCCATTCTCCACCATCAAAAAATATAGCACACAGAGAAAGAAAGAAGAAGAAAATGTTACAAAAATTTCAAAAAGTACAAAAGATCATAGTGAAAGGTTATACACGCTGAAATAATCCTTTCTAAGAGCAAGAAATTATTTTGCATATAGTTTACACAAAATACTGTCCAAACTAACTTACATGCGACTACTTATTAGCTCAGCATTCAGAAAAGGTTTTCGTTCTCTAATTACAGAGACATGCACGTTTTGTGAAATAGATTCTATGGGCCCACGTTTTGCTTCAATCGCTCTTCCCGATTGATGTTGTTCACATGTCAGGGTTGCTAGTACATGAAACGGACACGATCCATAAAGAAAACCTTCATTTTAATGGAGGAGAATCACCACAGTTGCCAAAGGTTGATGATGAGTCAGTGACAATCTCGCCTCTCCATCTGACGATACTCCCAACGTCTCTCAATACGCAGGCCTCCACGACGAAATCGCATAAACGATCCGTCCTTTCCACCTCTGAAAAAACCAATGACCATCCTCCTCTATAACGAAATCCTTATGATACGACCATTTCACCCTGTTCCTCGCTATCCTCATCATCTCCTTGTTCAATGACAACTGCTCGAACCCTGCCCTCATATTACGAACCTTCCGGTACTTGTACATCTCGGGAACTACTTTTTTATTGTGTCACATATTGCAAAGGATACTCCATCACCTCATAAAGATCACTGCCAACGAAAAAAAATGAACCACAAATCATCAAATTTATCTCACAAATAGTATCAACGGCAGAAAATCAGGAAACAATCCAATTTCACCCATTCCGGTAACATTTAATGGAGTTAGAATGATAAGAAGAAGACTAACAATATACATTCGAAGTTTAGAACCGATTGCAGGTTCAGAGTAACAATAAATGGAAAAGAAAAAGAAAAAAGTAATAAGCATCACAGAATAAATATTTTGCTATCTACCTTGCAAGCCCTACTCCAACACATTGGGGAGAGGGGGAAACACTACTCGAATAATATAACCAATCACAGTAAGTCCTGCCCCTGCATCATCACCATCATCATCATCATCAAAACACTAACAATAATATAATAATAATATAACAATACAAACAGCAGTTCTAATAACAACAATAATAATAAAATAAGTAAAATGTCTTTTAAATACGCAAAATAAAATTACTAAAAATAATATAAATGCCATACCAAATTTATATGAAACAGCAGTAGAAGATATCATTATATAATTTTTTGTCCAAATTAAAATCACAAACAATGTAGAAAAGTAATCAAAACTAAAAATAACCTCATCAACCGAAGAAGCGTCAAGGAAACATAAAAACATTTGATTAAAAAAAAACATAATCATAAAAATAAATGTTGAAATGCCATTTGATAATTATCCAAGTTACCCGACAAAATACTTTTGCAGATTGAAACGTAAAGGGTCCAAAAATATTATTATTATTGTTATCATTATCATTACTATTATTATTTTATTTTATTTTTAGATTTATTATTATTATTATTATTAATTTACCTGCAAAAGAAGGGTATGGTGCTTTTGTTTTGTACTTATGGCAGAACTATTCACAGTAGCTGATTTATTCAGCTCAACCTGCATTAGAAAGATATCAAAATGTATCATATAAAAAGGAAATATACAGTCATTTATCAAAAAATAATTGTTATTGCCAAGAATATATTCCTTAATCTGAATAGGCATAAAACTCTCTTCAATAAAAGCACTATTTATACCAACGGTGAACTAATCTATCTGGGCTAATTAAAAAAATAAATAAAATCTAATAATCACGTCTTTACCCCAAAATAAATTCTTGAAACTACCTTAACCGATGTAGCCAAAACCGAGCAAGGTGACTCTATTTGCTAACCTTGAAACCATCGTTTACCTCCTTATCCAAACAAATTCAAACAATAAAAAAAAACACATTAATAAAATAACTACAGAGACTAATCGAATAATTGATGTTCAAGATTTTCCAATTCTGACAAGTCGGTGCGAATACGACTCGGGTCCATCTTTCTGCTCCCTAACAATAACTCTCCCATCAATCGCCAGGTCACGATCAAACCATGTATGCCACAACCCACCTCCGTAACGCTGCACACCAACTTCTAAAATCCCACCTTTCGTAACCTGAGAAAACAAACTTCAAAGTTAATATTTAAACTGAATAGTGAGTATGGTGAGAGAAGATACTGATCAACTGGTTATACCAAAAACCATCAAAGAAGACATTTAAATAAACATTGTTATTCGGTATTACTCTCAATAACAAAACCAATTCACCTTACTTGTAATGATCACAATCCCTGGCTTCAAATAAACACAATTCCATATCACTCCAATTAACCAAACTAATTCACCTTATAGCCCTGAAAGAACATATAAAAAGATTTCTATTTCATTGAATTTAAACGCCAAAAAACAGCAAAAAGCGATTTAAGACAAAAATCAATTGCCACAATGGGGGTCAAATTTATACAAATTATATCTAATACATCGGAAATAATTTTTGAACTGTAAATCACGGATCCAAAACTAATGTATTGAAACTAATTCGAATAAAAGAATAGTATAGCCATCTRACCCATAAAAYTAAACTACTTTATCGAMCCAATTCAAATAATCACTCAAAATTATTATGAATCTATAAATAATTCAGATCAAATGAAATTGTAGTTATATGAGAATGAAACAAAAAAGACATATAATCAAATAAATTCTCCAAAGAACTRCAAGTTRCTAAATAAAAAAACTGGAAAATARTTGAAAATTATATTTACACCAAAATGAATCTAAACTGGAAAAGAATTTGCGAAAGAAAAAAAAGACAATCGAAGATTTCTTTTGGTTCTTGCAAAAAATAAACCTTGAGTGGATTGATTGATTTTTGCTAATCAAATTCTGTTAATTTTCAGCAATTCATTCAGCAATAAAAGATCCGGGAAAATTTCATTTTTGGTACATTATGTTGGCCACTTTCCAGAAAAGGTACGTGATGTTGGCCAGTATCAAACTACATACATTAAGTTGGCAAATTTATCAAATTTGGTACAAAAAAAGTCCAACCGGGATTTGATGCTTACATGGCATGATTTAATCATTTCTTATCATTTTTAATTTAAAAATTAATTTAAAAACTGATTTCTTATCATTTTCAATTTAAAAATTAATTTCTTATCATTTTAAAATTAATTCAAAAGTTAATTTAATTTAAGAACTAATTTAAAAATTGAATTCTTATAATTTTTAATTTAAAAGTTAATTTCTTTTCATTTTAAAATTAATTAAATAGTTAATTTAATTTAAAAAATAATTTCTTATCATTTTTAATTTAAAAATTAATTTCTTCTCATTTTAAATTTAATTCAAAATTAATTTAATTTAAAAATTAATTTCTTATCATTTATAATTTAAAAATTAATTTTTAAATTAATTTTAAAATGAATAGAAATTAATTTTTTAATTTATTTTTAAATTAAAAATGATAAGAAATTATTTTTTATATTAATTTTTAAATTAATTTTAAAATGATAAGAAATTAATTTTTAAATTAAATTAATTTTTTAATTAATTTTTAAATTAAAAATGATAAGAAATTAATTTTTATATTATATGTAGTTTGATGCTGGCCAACATCACGTACCTTTTCTGGAAAGTGGTCAACATAATGTACCAAAAATGAAATTATCCCATAAAAGATCCTATTTCTTATCTTTTATTGTAAATTTAGTAAATTTAGTACAAAGCAAAGACAGAGACATGTAAAAAGTACATTTTTTATTTCAGGTAGAATCTTCATTATAAAGACGTGAAGCCACTGCATAAAAACCATTAGATATGAAACTAAGCATAGTGCGGAACAATCAAAAGTTCGGAGATAAATAACCTTCAGTAGAAGTTCACCTTGATAAAATCTTAAAAAAATAATAAGCCCGAAGTAGAATCGATTTCGATCGGAAATTCAAACATCGCCACCGTGATAAATCAATTCCCAGAAAATACGAAATTACCTGT
This sequence comes from Phtheirospermum japonicum, assembly GCA_014905375.1. Taxonomy (NCBI): domain Eukaryota; kingdom Viridiplantae; phylum Streptophyta; class Magnoliopsida; order Lamiales; family Orobanchaceae; genus Phtheirospermum; species Phtheirospermum japonicum. Next base: position 29,678 of record BMAC01000637.1, on the reverse strand, counting down.
TTTGACAACAGGGCAACTCTTTCTACATTCCTGGCGAAATATAATTAACAAAAAAAGCAAAAAATCACGAACAAAGAAAAAGATTGATGATAAATTACGGATCGGCTCAGCAATTTTTTAGATCTATATTTTGGATATCTTTTTTGTAATGAAATTTTGCCAGATAAAAAAATGGAATCAACAACCCAGAAAATAAATCTTACCGGCGGAAAAATAGGGGATGAAATAATTGCTGGGCTTCTTCGTCTGTGATTAGGGCTTTTTGCGAAAATGCAAATCGTTGGCTTTTGATTGAGGTAGAAAGAGGGAAAATRGGACACTCYAACGTTTGGAACTCTCACCCTATAGAACTACTGGCCCGAAACTCTCACCCTAAGAACTCTCCAAATGATTAATTAATTTTCATAAAAGAATGGATGGAAAAATAGGGAAAACTCGAAAATGGAAAAAAAAAAATGGAAGCAGCTACAGAGAATGATGACCGAGATAAGATACACAAAACCCTAACTCTTTTAATAATAATTGAAATAGGAAAAAAGTTGTTATTTATACCTGGTCAAAATTTTGGCCTCCTTCCAAAATAGACCCCCTATGAACTACATGCCGACACGTCATTTTTGGAGAAATTTGATTGGTCCACATCAGCCCCATAACGCTCTCATTTCGACACCTCATCATTAAATTAACACTATTAACAAAATGAAGAATTATATTATATTAAATTATGTTACACAATCTATGTAATTTTATAAACAGCTCAATCCAAAGAAGTTTTTTTAATATAATACAAAAATTAAAATAACTTCTTMTTCTTATGTTAGCTTAAAATCGTATTAATCAACCATTTGTTTGATTATGGTTGGGAGGAGGGTCATTTGTTAATTGTATTTTTGAACCGTCAAACATTAAAGTCATTAAACCTGATTATATAAGTACTTAATGTGCTAAGATGTAATCACAAATTATCACTTTAATTACAAGCTTGAAAACTAATTAAATTAATTTTGTCCTAAAATCATGCATGAGTTCGTGATTGACTCTGCGATGCTATTTGAGATCCAAAATCATAAAAAGCAACTTTATGCTCATACTTCATAAGCTCACTTCTTTCATAATCTCTCACTTCATCCCACACTAATAAACTAACGTCACTTGTGGTACATCACAAGCTACATTTGATTTTACAAAGAACACTAGATTGTTGGGTGTTTTCTAACGCGAGTTAATAATATATTGTACTTTCTAACATCACTTGAGTAGGTTTACATGTTAAAAAGAAAAAGAAAAACTCTAGCGTCACTTGAATTTTATTAAAAAGTCTGGATTTCGAACCCAATTCTTATCTCATTTCTTGACCTTTTTAATTGACTCAAACCGTTAAAGTTACTCAAATTCAAAATTAGTTGGTTTATGAGGAACACCAAACTTTTTAATACAACTATAATAGTATTAATTAGTTAATTGAAAACATAATGTTATACAGAAGTTTAATAGAATTCGAAGAAATAGCTAAACAAATCTTAAATAACAAAAAGTTTTAAATAAACTTAATATTTCTTTTATTTATTTAATTTTTTTGTTTAAACTCAATTGTTTAATATATACGTATTGAATTCAATTATGTGAAATTGTTACTAAATTAATAATATTAAATAATATATATATATATATATATATATATATATATATATATATATATATTAGTTTTAATATTGTAAAAACTATTTTTTCATTAAAAATTAGAAAATATTACAAAAAAATTAACACTTTGCCTAGGCACACGCAGACTTCTACGAGGCTCGATCTCCCCGTCTTAATAATTACAGTGCCTTTTATAACCTTGATCTTAAGAGAAGAATTGCATCTTTATTCTTCTCTCTTGTAAATCTTTTATTTAAATATTGATTATAAATGTATATTTATTTTGCTTACACACCATCACATGATAATAAGAATTAAAACATAAATCGAAATACATAGAAAAAAATCATAATTCGAGGTTAATTTGATCTGATGAGTGAGAAATGAAAACATCAGTCTACATTAGAAATTCTCCGCAAACTTGCAAATCTTTGTTTAGTTTCTACTTTAGGGCGATAAAGAGTCGGTCTACCACTTGACAAAGAAAACAATGAAAAATGAAAAACATGCATGAACTATAAATAGTGCACTCACTAATCCAACAACCTTAAAATCATCTCATCAGCAAAAGAAAAAAAGAACTTGAAGCATCCATCATCTAACAAACACAAACAAGATGGGTTCATCATCAATTGTCCCCGCTCTGGCTTATCTCTTATTTTCTCATCCCAATTGCCTTTTCCATCGTCCAAGATTCTTACCTTGCCCACATCTGCCTAGGCCCCCCGGTATGAAGGACCCTTCCTACAAGATAAACCTGGAATTTTCTGGTGGCTGATCTGGTCGCCCAAGCACCATCCAATGATGGGTTTAGGAAAAACATATCGGACCAGCAGTCTTCTCATCATCCCGCATACGGCCTGGCACTCTGTCGTGGCTACCTCCCAGTCGATGAGTGTACTTCATGTCTTACCAATGCCACGATCACCGTCACCAACACCTACTGTCCCAATAACCGGGGGGCAATCATTTGGCGCGATTTATGTATGCTCAAATACTCTGACGTTGATTTCCTCGGGCAAATCGACACTGATAACAGCTTTAGTTTCTCTTCCAAGGACACTGTGTGTAATTACGAGATCTTTAGCAAGACAGCTAAAGAATTGTTCGGGAACTTATTCAAAAACGCTATTGCTATTCCTATGGAGTTTGCTGACCTGGATATCCAGGTGCCCTGTGCGAACGGGAACAAGACATTGCACGGAATGGTCCAATGCACCAGAGATCTTTCTGTAGATGATTGCATGGAATGTCTCAACCATGCTATAAGTTTTCTTACATTCCATAAGAACAGAGAAAGAGTTGTTTACGGGAGTTGCAACTTAGAATATGAGACAACATAAAACATATAAATATCAGCCTGAGTCCGAGGAGTGGATCGTGTGTTTGATCAATAAAAGTAGTTATAAAATAATATAGTCTGTTGTGTTTTGAGGTTAATTGGAGTGGGAGGATGGACGTATTTATTATGCTTTCATACTCACATTCATGGAATAAGGAATGAGAACATAAGCGTGCATGGTTTGAAGTTAGGTAATTAGCTACCATCAATTTCTCCAATTTTTTATTCTCATCATGACCACAGCAAAAATGGGGTTTAGCCAAAATATAAATAAATTTAAGTCACTAAAAGTTGTCAAGTTTTTGAACTCTTAATAAGTTGCTAACATCTAATAACTATTAAATATTATCAAGCTCTTGCTTTTCTGCAGGTTGTAAAATGAGGATAGCCATGATGATTTGTCCTTTATGATTGTTGAAGTCTTGTTTTCTGTTATATATAGCACTCTGAAATTCTGGTAATTGACTGAGATTCAGTTTGAATCATAGATCCGGAGAAGCTTTGTTGGCTATGAGAAGAAACTCCTCTAATAGATTCAATTATTTTTGCTTTCCAAAACAATATTCAATTCTGCCAAGCTTTCAATTCCACTGCACTTTCAGATTTGATATTCAAAACCACCAAAATTCTGTTTTCGGGGGTGGAGGTAAGTTGCAAAAAACGCATAATTCAAATGGTGGTTTGTTCCAAAAAAAGGTTCGTATGGTAAACTGTAAAAATCGAAATAGTTTGGGGGGCAAAATTTTTTTTTCCCAAATTGGTATAAGAGTTGTAATAGAGAGCGACCTGATAAGCCCAGATCGCCTGGTCATAAACTGCTTAGCGACCTCAAGAAGAGTGCAGTGCCAGGTCGCACTGTTGGCGACCTAATGCCTGGCGACCTGGTGTTGAGCGCAGTGCCAGGTCGCATAATTGGTGACCTCTCAGGTCGCACGATCTGTCGCTCAAAGGTCGAGCGTACTACCAACAATGAGTCGCAGATGAGGACAACATACACGACGTCAGTTGATGGTGTCAGCCCCAATTCAGCACATCCAACTGTTAGAATGTACTGTAACAATAGTAACCACAGAATTTGAATTAATGTATTGTAGCAGTTCTAACCACATATTTTAGGGTTACTTTTATTATAAATAGTGGCACATTCCCTGATGTAATTATGAAAAAATGAATAAATGAAATCTGGGCAAAAAGTTGAATACAAAATATTCCAAATATGTGTTCTTTACTATCTTTCATGGTATCAGAGCAGGTTTTTACCTGGCTCTGAACACCTCTTTTACCTCCTTTCTCGTCTACTTTTTCCCTGCCCTTACATCTGATGGAGGGTATCACACCTCCACATCATGAGCCTCAAGCGAGCTCTCATGCAGTATCTCAAAACACTTCTCTTTCTTCTCAAAACTCAAACTCAACTATCCAGCTGCAAAATCAGCTCATCTCTATCAAACTAAATGACTCAAATTATTTACTTTGGAAAATGCAAGTTTATACAGCCGTCAGAGGGTACAGGCTTGAAGGCTATCTTACTAGAGAAATCAGGCCCCCACCGCAGTTCGCTGAAGGATCAGTTAACCCAGAATTTCTGCTCTGGGTCCGTCAAGATCAATTGTTAGCATCTTGGCTTCTCTCCTCTCTTTCTGAAAGTCTGCTTACCATGATGGTTGGTCTTGCATCCTCGAGAGAAATCTGGCAAGCTTTGGATGCCAACTTTTCCAGTCAAACTGCAGCTCGAAAGATGCAGTACAAGATGCAGCTCTCCTCTATCAAGAAAGGAACAATGAGCATCAGAGAATATGTTAACAAAGTCAAAAGTTGTTGTGACCTGCTCGCCTCAGCTGGTCAACCCGTTTCAGAAGAAGATCAAGCAATGTATGTTCTCACCGGGCTTGGAGGAGATTTTGACCCAGTAGTGGTTGCCGCTACAGCTCGGAGTGACTCACTCACCCTCAGGAACATTCTGCCTCTGTTATTAAGCTTTGAGAACAGACTGGAAGCTGGAAATCCATCCAACTTCATCAATACCGAAGAATCAAGCCCTACTATCAACTTTGCCAATCAGTACTCTGGCCAGAAGAAGGACACCTGGACTGGTGCAGGAGCGAACAGAGGAAGAGGTCGCCACCCTGGAAGAGGTGGCCGAGGGAGGACCAACAGCTACAGAGGACGAGATGGAAGAGGCTTCAGATCAGGAAATAGGTCGCCTTGCCAAATATGTGGTTACTCTAACCACTCTGCTGACAAATGCTATTATCGTTTTGATACTGCCTACACTGCCCAGTCCAATACACAGAACAGCCTCAACACTTCAGCGAGCTCCTACTATGCCTATCCCGTGACTCAATCCATTGATCCCTCTGCCTTATCACTATCGGATTCATGCAGCGATGCGAGCTGGTATGCTGACTCTGGAGCCTCTAATCATGTCACAAATGATCTTGCTAATCTCAACATGGCCTCAAAATTTCAAGGAAATAACAAGGTTCAAGTAGAAAATGGATCAGGTTTGTGTATTTCTCATATTGGTAATTCACAGTTCCATTCCAACAACAAATCCTTCTTACTCAAAAAACTTTTTCATGTACCGCACATTACTAAAAACCTCATCAGTGTCTCTCAATTCGCTCAAGATAATTCTGTTTACTTTGAATTTCATCCTACCTCTTGCTATGTAAAGGACCAGGTTACACATCAAATTCTTCTCCGAGGCTCTCTTAGGAATGGTCTCTACAAGTTTGACATCCAGCTCGCCAACTCCTCCAGCTCGCCCAATCTCAGCTCGCCATCAACCACATCTACCTCCTTCTTAAAACAACACCCTAGTGTCTTCATCACTGAGTCCAGTGATTCGAATAAAGAAGCTACTCTATAGTTGTGGCATCTTAGACTAGGGCATCCTGCCAATAATGTATTACAAGAAGTTCTCAGAACCTGTAATCTTTCTATTTCCAATATTAATAAATTTACCTTTTCTACTTGTTATGCTTGTCTTCAGGGTAAAAGTCATAAACTACCTTTTTCTACTTCGGAGATCGAATACACAAAACCCTTTGATCTTGTACATACTGATGTTTGGGGTCCTGCTCCTGTCAAATCCTCGAATGGATTCTCCTATTATGTTTCCTTTATTGATCATTATACTCGATATACCTGGATCTATCTGCTAAAATATAAATCCTATGTGCTCGCTGCCTTCTCTCACCTGCAAAATTGTATCCTTACTCAATTTAATTCCAAAATTAAGTCGGTACAAAGTGATGGAGGGGGGGAATTTATAGCCCTTACAAATCTGTTTCACTCCTCAGGGATACACCACAGAATCTCTTGTCCCTACACACCTTAACAAAATGGCCTTGTTGAAAAAAAATATAGACACATTGTTGAAAAAGATCTCTCTCTCCTCTCCCACTCTCATCTACCTATCAAATACTGGGATGATGCCTTCACCACTGTTGTCTATCTCATAAATCGATTACCGTCTAAAATCACTCAGCACAAAAGTCCTCATCAGCTTCTACGAAATCAAGTTCCCAACTATGCTCATCTCAAACCCTTTGGGTGTCTTTGTTACCCTCATCTTAGACCGCTAAATAAACACAAGCTTCAGTTCAGGTCGCTTCCTAGTACATTTCTTGGTTATAGTGAACACTATAAGGGTTTCAAAGTCCTACTACCAGATAACAAAGTTATAATCACCAGACATGTGATCTTTGACGAGCTCAAATTTCCCTTCTCTAAAACCTCTGAACCTCATTACTGCTCCAACGTTCAACCATCGATTCTTGGTCCACCTCCTATATCACAAGCGACCTCGCCATATGTGTCAGCGAGCTCCACACATGTGCCTGCGACCTCCTCACAACCACGTGAGACCTCTCCACAACCACATGCGACCTCTCCACAACCATGTGCGACCTCATCACACTCACCTGCGACCTCCACACAATCTCATGATCAGCCCTCCATACTTGGTCCACCTCCCAGTCCTCTCCATCAACCAATTCCACTTTCCTCTGACCAATCTAGCCCGCCTACTATTCCTCTTACTGTTGAATTACCAATTATGGTCTCTCCGCATGCCTCTTCTTTTCCTCGTACTAACCCTCTTGCAGGTACACACGATATGGTCACACGGGCTAAGGCAGGTATTTACAAGCCTAGGGTGCTTAGTACTCAGCTTCTTGATTTTAAGGAGCCCTCCTCCTATGTTGAGGCTTTAGCTCATCCCAAGTGGAAGGCGGCTATGAGTGAGGAGTATGCAGCTCTTCTTAAAAATCAGACATGGTCCCTTTCTGAGCTACCTACGGGCAAGTCCTTGATTGGTTGCAAATGGGTGTTCAAATTAAAAACTCATGCTGATGGTTCTGTTGCTCGTTATAAAGCCAGATTGGTAGCCAAAGGATACAGTCAGGTGCCCGGGTTTGATTTTTCTGAAACTTTCTACATTTCAACTCTTCTTGAGAGAGCAGGTATGTCTGGAGCTAAGGCTACACCTACACCAATGGTTGTCTCCCCTGTTCTCTCAAAGTCCCAAGGGGAGCCCACAGTTGATCCAACCTTTTTACCG